>JAVYIG010004303.1:0-166215 GCA_035222895.1 Strongylocentrotus droebachiensis | reverse complement strand
TATTTTAATAGAGTAAATCACCATCACACCCTGCTCCTATTACAACACTCCATTACTAGCTTTCTCAGTATCATGAGGGCGAACGACCTTTTTATCAGAACCGCAGTGGCCATGGCTTAGCTGAAAGGAAGACATGATGATTTTTTCCATATGTGCCTACATATGTTTTGTGAGATTCGTTCATAATTCTGTATCCTCTTAGCCAATGAAATTTGATTATGAAGATGATATTTCCAGGGATTATATCGATGGTGGCCTCATCAGAACCCCAGGATTTACCCCTTAGATCATGCTCATTAGTCGAAGGACGTCATCCGTTACTATCATTACCTCTGCAACTGTGAATAATCATAGACTGCAGACAGTTTGAACTTTAAAGAGTCTAATTGTCTCTGTGATAGTAGGGCCATTTACACTTGCATCCAAACACGCCCAAAAATGCCAAACGGAGCCTGACTGCGATGTTTCAGTGATGTTTCCAAGGCAACCACACTTTACCGGCAAAAATGCCAAGCCCGAAACATTCCAAACCGAGTGTGATTTTGGGGTGGGTTTGGCGAGTATAAACGCTCGCAGCTGAAACATCGCAATGTTTGTCAAGTGACTTTAGGAGCAGGGCTAGCTGTCGTCCTTGGACTGCAGCAGCCACAGTGTAAAAACAGCTAATCAAAGAGGCATTTTGCATCAGGGAAACCCGCACATGCGCATTACCAACCAAAACACGCCAAAACATCACTGAGCTTTTCAGTCGGTGATGTTTCCGCAAAAGTGTAAACAGGAGCGTGAAACATCACAATTTGTTTTAATGAGGTATTTGACAGTATAAATGCGCCTAGTGTAGGAGATATTTTTGTCTTCAGAAGATGAATTGTAAAATTATTCAATTCTGGTATTTTCTAGGAGTGATGTAAAATAATAGTTGAGCCAGTTACTAATGATACATTTTTTAATTATTTTTGTTATGTACATGTATTATTTTCATAAGCTTTGAAGATATGTTTTAATAAACCATGAATCATTGAATCCTTGATTATAAATTTTGATTTATGATCAATATGTTGTGTGTATTAATTGTCGACCTCCCCCCCCCCCCCCCACCCCTCCCCCCCCCCCCACCCCTCCCCCCAAATGTCCTATATTATTTGTTTATTGATGCAATTATTGTTATGTCTTTTAATCTTTACATTTAGGATCATAGCATGATTACCGGTATACATTTTTCCTCTCACAGTTATCTTGACTCCTAACAGCACCAATTTGATATTGAATTTTTCCTTTTAACAAAGTATGTAATAACCAACCATTAAGATAATCATTATTTTGCCAATTGTAACATTTTATTAATTTCTTCCTCTACACCAATAGATCTTGGACAAGAAGAGTCGGATCGAACTGGACACCAATGCAAGGACCTACTACTTAGCTACTGATAATGGCGGTAAGTAAATGCCTCTTGAAAAGTAGACTAATCTCAAAATCTATATCGATAATTCAATCCCTCTTGAATTTCATTGCCATAAGTACTTTTTAAAGCTGACCTTGATTTGTAAATATGGCATCGTACTTTGAGAGAAACTGGGTGACGGTATTGATGAATTGTCTTAATCATACAGATTGGTCATTAGACCAGAATGTTGTAATTGAAACCTCAAGAAAGTACTGGAAATCATATTAACTGAAGAGCACAACTGACAGATGCTCAAAGAGACTGAATGGACGACGCATGGTCAGGACAAACTACTCCATATCCTCATCTCATCTTGCTTCTTAATCAGCTATTAAACCTAGCGAAACAAAATTGACAGATATTATTTATATCAGTTTTCAATATTCAGTGCAACTTTTATATTTATTTCATTTTATGTCAATATTAGACCTCAAGATTATGTGTGATAATAAAGAAAAAGAAGAAAAAGTAACAGAGCTTATTTAGGGATCCTATACTTTAATTATATATATATTAAATTTCTTTTGCATGGTTTGGTGAGTTTGAGAGAAAAGGGTTATTTTACACATGCTCCTGTGATAATTACACTTTTAACCAAATTCCTAAATTCAACCTTGTACCTACATGTAATATTATACCTGACCTTATCTTTAAAGACCAGTTATGGTCATGCGATTGCATTGTGACAGAAACGTTGTGAAATCGATCAGAAAAGGTTGATCATCTAGCATAGATGTACTGCAAGGTTCTGGAATCATCAAAATGATAAGAAATTTGGCCCAGTCTTCATAAAGTTACAAGCACTGTACACAGAAAGATGTATATGGGACTACGCACACGTGCGCGACACATGCGTTTTTATCTCTCACACACAAATAGATAAACTAATTTACGAAATATATCAACTAGTAGGCGGTTTCCTGGCAAAAATTTTATCATGTATTATTCAAAACATATTCTTTCACATGATTGGTAATAAGAGCTTCCATTTCATTTTTTGAAATTGGGGCATTTCCAATACTGGTCTTTACCTTTAACATGTACTATAAAACTAATTTGAAACCAGAACCTCAAGCTTAACCGCACAACTATCTTTGATAAAACAAAGCCTTGAGTATATGTTGGATCACCAAGAAGAGAAAATTATAGAGGAATAAGGATGATTCAGTGTCAGATTTGTCTAAACTTAACTTTTTTAAACTCAAGTAAGACCACAGAGGTGAGATACATCTATAGATATGGCTATTTATTAAAGGAAATTGGCACTAGCTTGTATTCACAAAATGATATCTCTGATGTGCAATTCAAAACCACTGAACTGTATTTCCTTGTTTTTATTGAGGTCTCTGAATTTTTTCTTTGATCCAACATAATATGGGGAAAATATTGTCTTTAAACATAGTATTAACGATATAGACTAGCTGAATCCGAGTGGTTGTTACTTCATCTCCCAAGATATATGCATATATATAGGCCTGTCCTAATCAGCTCAAGTTTGCCAAATAACTCGCTATTTTCAGACTCTGGATATTATCACGAAGCTCAAAGTTGCATCTTCACCAGACCGATACGCTCACCACAAACTATAGCTAGGACGAGCGCAAATTATCCCGCTATTTCCCTAATAACGGGATGTTTTGGAAACAAGACCAAGATTTCTCTGCATATTTTCTTGACCAAATATCCCGCTAATTGCTACTGTGAGCTGATGAAGACGCAAATTAACCAGCTAATTTGCGGTCGGGATAATTAAAATAGCATGTTATTTAGCAAACTCGACCTGATGAAGACAGGCCTAGTGTGGCTGACTTTAAGACGGGCTTGAGAACATTCCAGTCAAAGTCAAAGATGAATGCTAATATGATGCAGAAATCTGTATTGGTCCATAGTATTGTATTTATTCTAGAATACATGCATGTACATTGTTATATACATGTAGCATAATCTAGAAAACTGTTCTTAAATAGTAAAGGGGAAGATATTGGATTGGTTAAAAATATTAAAACTTTAATTTACCTGTCATTGTAGTAATAAAGAAGATAATACCGGTCACGTAGTTGAAATTCAAAATGTGATTTGGGGAGGGGGAACGGGGAGGGGGGGGGGGGGCAGAGTCTGTCTTACATCACACACCAATTTTTTGTTGCCTCTACTTTCTCAATTATTCACCTATTTTCCTTATTTGGGGTCATCGAAGGGATGGAGTGACCATCCTCATCACTGTTAGTTTATCCACAGTAAAAGTTATTTAAAAAAAATGGTTTGGAGCATTATTAGCTTATAGGTAGAATAATGGTGATGTCTGTTTAGTTTTATCCATTTTGATTGTTTTTTTAACTAAATTCTGTATTTTGGTGTCCTCCAGAAATGATAACAACTCATGTTATAAGTGATTTTTATTTATCTCTCTCTCTCTCTCTCTCTCTTTTAGATGAAGGTACAATATGGGCCAACATTTTGATGCAAGCAATCTTGGGATTTCAGGTAAGAGATGATAAAGAAAGTGCATGTAAACTGTAAACAAGGATCATTAACATTTACCATTAAATTTGTAATTGATATCAAACTTACATCCACGCTTTAACTTTATTTGCCTTCTCATCACAGAATTGAAGATTTCAAAGAAAAATGTAATTGAAACAATAACAAAATTGTTAATTCCATGTAAATGTGGAGGAAGTATTATATTTAAATTGTTTCTGATTCACTCCATTAAAGCATCATTCTTTCCGTTGCTTTTGTGTCTCTTTGTGTACATGTTGTTAAAGTGTACATTACATTGTGACTTTGACTTTGATCATATTAGTTTATTTTCTATCTTGAATACAATTGTTGTAATTGCTTAATGAGATACGGATGTATATACTGTACATGTAGTATTCCCAGAACAGGAAGGGTTTATTTACTTCTCTATAGAAAGAAAAGAAACAAGGGTGTAGAAGCAGCATGTTCTGTAATTATTCACCATATAGGCTTTACACCTGTATATTATTATATGCATGGGCTCTTTATATTAATTTAATCTTCTTTCTACTCTAGTTAATATTTAAATGCTTTCCTGGGTGGCGCTTTTATGCACAATTGAATTGAGGGATTTTTCTGCACCATCAAGCTATTTTGTTTTGAATGCTGGGAGGGAAAAAAAAATACTTCTGTTTATGTATTAAAATCATATTGTGATATTCAAGAAAATGCATGGGTTGAAATAAAAGTAGGGTGTGTATTGCTTGGTACAAATAATATAGTTTGACATTCTTTTCTCTGGCAATGCCCATCATCTTGATGTTCTTTTAAAGGTAATACAAAGTTTTGGTATGGGGTAATGAATTTGGTTCAAATGAACATATTGGAAGCATTTGCAATCCTACAATATTCAGTGATCGTTGTCGCGGTTGAAATCGAGTCTAAAGTGATGAAATTGTAAATAATAAACTCTTTATGTTGTAAAGCCCTCTCACGGTCAAGATATTAATTTAGCTATAAAACAATGTTATTTGACTAAAATCGACCGATTTGCTATTAGCGCTTAGAGACTTCGGTGGTAAGCGCTTTATAAGTAACATTTTTATTATTATTTTTATTATTACCGTTTGGAATATATATATCAGATCTGCATATTCTGAGATTTTTATGGTCGCAGCTACCATCGTCTGGCCGTATGCGCTTTTTCAAATTTATCAAAATTTACCAGGAGCACCGGTAAATTTTTATATTCAATTTTTCTCGAAAGCACAAGAGTTTTAGGGGCTACAATTTTTAGTGCTTATAATACATCCATAGGGGCATCCAAACATATCAAAATTGTAAAGAATCACTATCCAGCCAATTTTCAAAATTTACCAAAACTTTGTAATACCTTTAAGGCTTGTTCAGATATGACGCAATAAGCTGCTGCAAAAAAGCTGCTGCGTGCAACTGCATGCAACAAAGATCTCTTGCGTACTTAGTACTACTTACTGAATTATAAGATACAGAAACTTTACGTCATCTTGAAGGAAACAAAATCAGCGGTTCTGCCGCGTCATATCTGAACGGGGCACTAGGAATAGAACTGTTTTGCTGCCTCACTTTTACCTCATACTTATCCACCCCTTCCTCTAATTTCCCCCCCGCACTATTAAACCTGAAGTCTACCAACAACAATAGCTATCATGGTGCCGTGGTGAGTGTATGGGAATGCAATAGCACACGTACAACACTGATTGCTTGCACATTTAGAGCTTCCCTCGAAAGATAATCCTCTTTGTTCTGGTAATTGGCAATGAAATTGCCTTCTTTTTTTTTGGAGAAAAAGTGCTTCAAAGAATTTTGGGGGGATGGTGGAATGATGTAACAGAAAGAAACCCCATATTGGGTTGTTTGGATAAGCAAAATATTTTCAAGAAGGAAAAGTTCTAAAAACTTTTTGGAAAAGAAAACAACCTTATCTTATCTATTGCACTAAAAAACATCAAAAGGAAGATACATACTCTTTAATATGGAGAAAGTATATTTGCGTATCATTTGTTTATTTCTCAGAATTCAAAGATTTTCTACAAAATATGATTAGCATAAAATACATGTATATCCTGAACTTTATTTGCACAAATTTTTCGCATAAATTTCATATAAAATCTTATTTTTAATGTTACAATGTACTTCTAGAACTTAAGATTATCTTTCAGAGAGAGTTGTATTGGAGTATTGTGGATTGTTGCATGATAGACAACATTTTATGTTCCTGGGATATTGTTATTTTGTTTATTTTCAAGAATACAATATGCTTGTGGTATTCGAGATTGCTCTTTTATCGTGGGATCTAGAGCAACTTCGATGAAAACAAAAAACAGGTTTTAAAAAAAGGGGGGGGGGGAGAAATTGCCTTTTTTGTTGTTGAGAAATCATTTCTTGGTTCTCTCCCCACAGTGAATTGCGTTCAGTGTTCTTTGAGTATTATTTTTTTTGTTTGGAGTGAGTAGAATATTGTTGATTTCTTTTATCATATTGAATAGTTCCTTGTTTTGTAGCCTGAATTATGTTTTGCATGCACTGGTATAGAGATTGAAAATATATAAATTTTTCTTCATGGAATGTTTCATGAGGTGCTAAATAAATTTGTTGAATATTTTTGTCCCTTAGTGAAATGTTGTGATGCCCTCTACATCATGTTTATTACTGAGATGTATATTTTCTATTTTGTTTGGATTTATTTCTCTAGTCTTATGTTTTATATCATGGATTTTTACAGATAAATGTGCATGAATGTTTTCTTTCTTTATGATGAATGAAATTTGCAGGCCAACATTCAGGTTTTTAATCTACGCAAACAAAATTATTCAAGGTATTCACTGCTTATTTAATAAGTAAATTCATGGTATATTGATAACCCATGACCAAGCGTTATTGTCTTTTTATTTTCTCCTCGCTGTACAAGTTTGTAAGTGGTTCACTGTTCTTTGGCAACATGAGCTGTTGTTTTAGATATCTCCAGTTTGGAGCTAGAAGGGAGTTCTCTCATATACTGTAATGCAGACGTACATGTATCACCCATCTCCCCCCAAACAGAAGATATATGTACTCTAGTCAAAATAAAATAGTCTATAATAAGTCAAAAAGAGTATTAGACAAAAAGACAGCACCGAAGATATTTTGTTCGCCTATGTCAACACTGAAATATATTTTTCATCCATCTTTTGTTCCAAATGTTCCAAATTTCTATTTTCTCTTTTTCCATAAGAAAAAATAAGGTCCGTAAAATAGTCTAGTTTTCTAGGAAATACCTATAAGTATATACCGGTAGTGCAAATTGCTAAACAAAATTAGTATCCGAAAAACAGCCAGGGTGATGTTTTGACGGTCAGCGTTTTCAAATGAATCGAAACAGATAACAAACATCTAGATTCAGCCTCAGGGAAAAAAGTATCAGAATTTGAATCTCGATGGTAGGGATAACAAGTCTGTATTTTATTGCCTTCCCGGTGTATTCTATTTTGGTCTGCATGGCATTGGATGTTTTGTTCATGTGCGTCACAATTTGTTCAGGTTTATTCATACAATGGAGTTCACGGACTTTGATCTAGCCCTATTAAACAAGTAGAGCACAAATTGGTGATGAAATTAACATATATGCCTAAATATGGCAACAAGGAAAAGAAGTTTACATCCAGGATGCTATTTTTACAGCATTTGTTCTTGAAGATGACGAGCAGATTTGATTCATTTCTTCTTTTTTTCTTCATGAAATCAGTGTTTCACATATGAGTTCATGAAATCAGTGTTTAACATTTGAGTTACAAGACATTTGTATTTATTAAACGTATATTATAGCTATCTTTTAAAGGGTGTTCCTCACTGTTACAGGGGTATGCACAATGAAAATCTCAAAACTTGTCAAAGGGCCAAAATGTTGAAAATATCACAATTGAAAACTTTCCTAAAAGTATTCATTATTAGCATAACTACAGTCATTTTTCTTTGCAAATTTGAATTTTGCAATTAAAACCGTTTGTTGTGTACAAAATGAGGGCTCCAATTTTCACTTACAGAGAGAAAACCACAGGGTCTTACGACCTGAAATTGTGCACATATTTTCATAAGCTCATCTTGCTGCTATACAGATTTATTTTGAGATAATGGTATTGATCTTTAAAATATCAATCGTAGCTGAAACCCTACCTACTATGATCTGCAGCATATATGATCCTGACTTCCTCTTCATACAGAAATATCACAATTATCCAAGAACCATGTGTCTGGTTGATTATTGGGCTGTGCAAGTTTGTGAATTGAATTTGTGTATTTGTAATGTTCTAGTTAAGAAACAGATCTGATTGTACCCAATTTCTGCCTCAAAGTGAAATGATTAAGGGCTTTTCTGTTCAGTGCATCCCACACGACAAACATGTGTTTTTTCCCACATATCCGAAAGAAAGAATTTCTTGATTTGGCCGTTGACTATAGTGGTGATTTCAAAGTCATTGTCAGGAGATTCTTAATTCATAGATGAAAAATATGGATGAGTCAAGTGTCATGATGTCATAGGCCCAAACTCGGATAGGAGGTTTAAATTTAACCCATAGTTTAAACCCTCGTTTACATAACCTATGGTTTAAAATAAGTGCAAATTAGCACAAATTAAGAGTACTGTGCCTTGCTCGCGTCTTATATTGGACCTCTGACTGTGTCACGCTTATTTATTGCTAATTTTAGACCATGGGTTATGTAAATGAAGACTTAACACATAGGTTAAATTTAAACCTCCTTTGTGAATTCGGGCCATAGAGGACACATTGCACAGAATCTGCCTTTGTAAGGCAATGCTGTAAAACTGGTTTGAAAGATTTTTCAATAAAAAAAGGTATGATACATGTGTACATGTATACATATGTAGGATACATTTGAAGACAAAAATACAAACAAATCTAGAACACACAGTATTATCTCCTCATTGATATGATATGATCTTTGATATTAATTCAAGTTTTAGTTTCTGTTCAGTTTCAGTTCATTTGGCATCATAAAAAACATTAAAAATCATAAATACAGAATAAAGAATAGGCCAGGACCTTTAAGAAGCAACTTGTGCTTGTACATGGATTTATGGATTTTTTTAGCATAAAAATTTCATGAAGAATTACAAATATACCTTGAAATATCAATGTCGCTGCTGTAACGGTGCATTCAGATTGAACCACGACATTGCAGTCACACGTTCGGTTACATGTATCTGGAGAATTCATTCAAATTCAGGGATGCAAATTGATGGTTATTACTGATGTAATTGGATTGCAGGACAAGCTTAGTGATGGATTAATTCAGATTCCAGATAACCATACCAAATCTAAGAGTTCAGAGAAAACATATTGGAATATAAGAGCTGCTCAGATGATTCAAACAGATTTACTGACCATTTTTTGTCTTTGAGGATCCTCCTCGATTTGATTTCTGCAAGTCATGAGCTGTGGGTTAATTATAATTTGTAACAAGGAAACTTGCTAATGTAATCAAGTATCATTTTCAGAACTTTCAGCATAGATGATTCAATGACACATACAGTAGTTTAGTCTTCCAGCACATTTCTTATCTCCTTTTGTCCTCCTTATGTTATTCCAATTTGCAGGTTGGTGATAATGGGTTTTTTTTTTAGGAGGAGATATATAAACCATCATTTCGTATAACCGTAGCAATAAGATGTGTAATAATAATTATATTTGCTTATATAGCGCCTAACACTTACTTTATCAGAAGTAGACAGTTTTACTTACATATATTTACTAGTCATTGCCTGCAAGTACATGTCTTGAGATATTTCCATGGTAAAGTGCAAGTACTTATCAGGCTTCTTATATGAAGTCTCAAATAAGCGAATGTCCCATGGGATACAAGTATTCTCTCACACTTTCGATTATATTTTCCACCTCTTTTGTTTCTTTCTTTAGCCTCCTCCTGGCGGCTTTCCAAAGGGTGGAGACATGAGCTGTCCTGATAAACAAGTATGTATATCTATACATTTGCTTGTTTACATAATTTATGTCCTCAGTTTTGTTTTCACTCTCTATAATATAACCAAAATAAATACGATAGAGATTTTAAGATGAGTTGCAAGAATGTAATATTACATCAAATAAACCTATGGGTAGCATGATTAATGTGCAATGTACAACTCAGGCATTACATAATTCATAGAGAATTAAGTACATATTCACATACTTTTATAATTATAATGCCCATGTAGTAAATAATGTAATAGATGAAAACATTACTTCAAATACAGGTGTATATTGTTCTAATTACTGTCTAGTTATCTTTTACTTTATTGTAAGTCATAAGATGATGATGATTAAATATTTCTTTTTCAGGGATATCTCAAAATGGAAGGATGCAATCAAAAAAGGTAAGTGCAAATAATTCATAGGAAAAAAAGGACTATGTAAACATTTTAGAAGGAGTAACATCTTAGTTGTCCTTTTGTCTATCTTAGCATGCATGAATTTTTACTACTCATTCTCCATAGATCAAGATTGTAGTAGCATCACAAATATATTTGTGTATTAATAATAACTACAGTATTATTCTGGTGTAACAAGCAGCAATGTATGTTTGAGGTAAAGCATATTGTCCAGGCAAATTGGCTTTTAATAGCTACTTTAATTGATTCAATTGCTTTACATGTTGTTTATATTTTATGTCTATGTTATATTTCAGATATCTGGCCATTAAAGGAGAGATGCTGTGTTTTTATACAACAGAAAGGGTAAGTTTATTTTTTTAGTTTTGTTGTGGGGGGGGGGTTGCTCCCAACCACAGCTCTTGCAATGGTAACCCTGTAGGAGCTTTCTCATCTTCGACTTTTATTTTATGAACCAAGAACTAGGAAAGTACATTCATTTCTAAGAAACATTAAAGACATTGACTACCATGTTGATGCCTTAATGTACTTATTCCTCTCTTTTTTACTATACCCCATCCTTATTTTCACTATTTTGACATTCATTTTCTTTTTTACATTAAAATATCAGAAATAGTAAGTTTATTGATGTTCCACCCTTTCAAAGATTCTGCACCAGATGTGCTTGGACTATGAAGTGAATTGAAATCTTCTTTTTTATTTTATCAGAAAAAAAGACTTTTTTTCTTCTTCTTATTTTAACAAGTGTGACAGCAATGACAGAAGATATTTTAAATACATGATTCTGTATTTTTTCATTTTTAAAGTGAATAACATACCAAGGGTTCAGTGACACAAAGACGTAACTCCATATTTTGCCAAAATGAGAATTTGATTTCAACATGTTCAGAAAAATGTAGGCTTTCCAGGAAACACAAAGAATTAACTCCACCCAACACCCCATTGAAGTCAATGGCTAGTGAAACATAGACTTATTAAGGCCCAAGTGCCCAATGACACATAAACCACTTTTTCTCAAAGTGGCCAAAATGGAGTTATGTCTTTGTGTTACTGACCCCTTTATATCTTCTTTAATTTAATAGTACCCCTTGAAATTATATCATGTTTAACATTTGGTTGCATGTTTTTACAGGACTTTGAGGCTGCTGTTCCTATCTCAGATATTCAGATGATGTTAGCTAATGGTAGAGTGAATCCACAGAAACCAGATAGGGTCGTTCTAACCACGCCCAGTACAACATACCAGTAAGTACATGCTTGTATTGACATTACCATTACCGTCACCATCACTACCACAAGCAACACCACCAACACTTATCAATATCATCACTACCACCATCAACATCATCATCATTGTCACAAATATCACCACCACCATCACCATTACCATCACCACCACTATTACCTTCATCACCACATCTACCACCACCACCACCAATATCATCATCATCACAACAAACACCCCCACCACCACCATCATCATCATCATAATTATCATCCCCATTACCATCATCACCACAACCACCACCACCACCACCATCATCATCATATTTATCATCCCCATCACCATCATCACCACCATCTCCTCCACTATCACCATCACCATCCCCATCCATTACTAAACCATCATCACTATCACCATCACTACCACAACCACAATCACCATCATCTTCATACCTGCCACCACCACAAATACATTTTCCATCACTTTACTTTCCCTTTTTTTTTCCTAATCCAGTTTCACTGCAGAATCACCAGAGGAAGCTAAGGAATGGGTCAATGCCATGATGAATGCTGTTTCTGAAGGACTTTCTGACAAACTGGTAATCAACCTCTACAATATTGTAACTTTAATCTTAAAGCCCGTCTGTACTAGTTTGGCCAGGAAGGATTAGACCACCCAGCGCGGTCACTGACAGGTGGCTATCTCGTCAACTCAGCTCTCAATAAACATAAGAAAAAGAGGATCATGGGGAACCAACGGTCACCGCTTAGGCATTGTTTTCCATGTAGAGGGAGCGAGTAGTACAGTTGGCCTTAAAGATTATTTTGATGCCTCAATGCTGGGATTGATTTAAGTGTTTGTTGTAGTTTCTTTATGATGTTGTTATTTGACCGTCCCTTAATACTGAAGGGTACAATGTGAACGAATGCATGCTGCTGTTCACGTGAAGCCAAATATCATCTCTCCGTGTAGACTACTGTAAACAAATTTTAAAAATTGCGTGCACAAAATGTTTGCAAATTTTAGTGGGTGGTTCAGATTTGCTACAAGTTTCTTCTGTGAAAGTTGCTGTCCTTAAACAATTTGTGATAGTTTTATGTCACAATATTTTATGGTTTTGCAGTCTTTTTTTACAATGTATGCATGTATTCTACTTGTATATTCTCTAATTCTCAAGTAGCAAAGTACTTTTAACAACTGAAACTGTTTATGAATGCCCGTTGTCCTTGAAAATCATCTTGGTAATATCGTTCATGTGCAAATGTATGATTAAGAGGGTACTGGTAATTTAATGATGCTTTGGTTGAGATTAAAGCATTGATCTAAATTTTCTTCTGTGATATTGTTACAATGAGGTCAAAGGTTAGGTTTAGGTACATATTTTGGTCCAGGATTTTACTTAGGAATTGGGTCAGCGTAGGAAATTGACCGTGTATCAAACTTGTTTGTAGTAGTCATTCATTTACTAACCTGTATTTGTGTTTTCCCATCCAGTATCTTCACAAAGCCTGGGAGAATGAGGCCAACAAATACTGTGCTGACTGTAGTATGCCAGGTAGGTTTCGATGTGACTTTTGACCTAACCTTTCAACCATGCTACCTGTAGTATCCCCCAATAGGACTCTCTACAATACTGGCACCAAATGATTGTTAATTTGATGTAAAGACAGATAGTATTTATGAGTGGACGAAAAGTAAGTGTTTGATCTGGGTTGAGAGTTGAGAGAGAAAGCAGGAGCAAGGGAGGGATGGAGAACCAACTAGACAATAAAGCAAATTGCAAAGAAGGGGAGGGGGGGGGGGGTTATAGGTAGAGATAAAGAAAGTGAGGTACAGAGAGAGAAAGTTATTAAGGGAGAGAGAGAGTGGGGGAGGGGGAGAGAAGAGAGGAGGAGACAAGATGATACAAAGACAGTGGCAATGAATGCTGAAGTGTGAACAGGATATAAATGAGGATTTGTATAAACCAATTTGATTCAGTTTTAATCCTGTAAACTCCTCATCTTTGCTAGGAGATTAAAAGAATATTTAATTTGTTATTCCCCTCAGATCCTGATTGGTGTTCACTGAACTTTGGAATAGTGGTGTGCAAGAACTGCGCTGGTAAGTTAACAACAGCTTCAAACTAGAGAACATGTCCATTCATGCAGATGTGGGGATACATTTTAATGTTCCTGTACTTTATATAAATAAGTATGAAAAATGAGGATTTTAATACATATTAAACAAACGTATGAGAACATGAAAGGTAATTAAAATGGAAATACATGTAGGTATCATGAAAGTTGAATGAGGCACGTGAACATATCCTTGTAGATATGTTTCTTTATTGAATGTAAATTAGATGTTCATGTATGATTGCATTATTTGTTCAATCATTAGATAGGGTAGACTAGTTAAGGGCAATTTTGCTGCTTTATTAATGTGCCCTATTTGTGGAAGTTAAGAAGAAAGTGTGATTTCATAAACTAATTCACTTACTTTGACTAGGCATTCATCGTGACCTCGGAGTGCATGTGTCAAAGGTCAGATCTCTCAAGATGGATGTCAAAGCCTTCACGGACTCTGCCCTGGAGGTGTTTCTTGTCGTTGGTAACAAGATGAGTAACAACTTCTGGGAGGAGAAGCTGGAGAAGGAGCTGGACCCTAACGATGGTGTCAAACCCATGCCAGATGATAGCATGTAAGTTGTCATGGTGATGGTGAAAATTGCGGTGATGGTGATGGCCATGTGGATGATGTTATAATTGATGATGATGATTATGGGTTAATGATGATGATAGTGATGATTAAAGAAATCATAAGGACTATTATGTCAATGATGATGATGATTATGATAGTTATGATGATGGAGATGATTATAATGAAGATAGCAACAATAGAGCAAAA
Organism: Strongylocentrotus droebachiensis; assembly: GCA_035222895.1. Lineage (NCBI taxonomy): Eukaryota > Metazoa > Echinodermata > Echinoidea > Camarodonta > Strongylocentrotidae > Strongylocentrotus > Strongylocentrotus droebachiensis. The sequence continues at coordinate 151,767 of JAVYIG010004303.1, read as the reverse complement.
GCTTCCAAGAGAAACTCAACCCTCTGGATGGTTTCAATCTCATGCTCCAACCAGGGTGGTAGTACCTCGCTGTTGATGAGGATGATTAACGTGATGATGGTGATTGGAATGATATTGATAGTGATGATGATGAGGATGATGTTGTTGATGGTGACAGAGCTGCTGCTACTGATAATAATAATTGTGACAATAATACTGCTGATGTCGGCTATAAACAATCCTACAAGTATTCATTTTGTAAACTTGGGTTAAGAGAGACACTTACAGGTAACATGCCTTGTTCAGAGGCCATGAGCTCCTGACCAAGTCTCAAATGTCAACATTTTCTTAAAGTACCAATTTACATTAAATGAATATACATTCGAACCTGCTTTAGTGACCACCTGTCTACAAAGACCACCTGTCTGCAATAACCACATTTTTTGTTTCCCTTGAAAATGGTTTCTCATTGGAACATTTATTAAAGGAACCTGTCTACAAAGACCATTTTTTGTGTTTCCTGTGGGCGGTCGCTATTGACAGTTTTGTCTTTATATGAAAATAAACATTGTTCTTTGATGGCTAACTCATTTTTATTTTGATTTTATTCTATAGAGAGCAGCGAAAGTTGTTTATAGAGAAGAAATACAGAGACAGACAGTTCTGTGAGCAGATCCTATGGGAGAGAGAGATACTCGATAAGGTAAAATTCCTGTCAGTCTATTACATCACCTTCTGTTCATTTTAGTGTCCTCTTTTCAAAAGAATACAATTCACCATCTTGAGTTGTAGACTATCCAGTATGATACTTCCATGTTGAGAAATAAATCAGAAAGGAGTGGCTTTGAACTAGGTTGCCTTCAATTGTAGAGGACTTCTTTTTATTAAGGCATTTGTTCTTTTTTCTCCGCTAAGGGGTGGGGGGGGGGGATTTGGACAAAATCATCATGTATTACTAAACTGCGACATGTATATTGCACGATCTGACACTAGTATTTTCATGGTCTTTATATTATTATATCCATACTTTATCATTTCAACCTTTAATTACGATAATATTTTCTAATGCCGATGATTAAATAAAAAAGATGCAAAACATATTTCTCTATTCTGCCATGTCTCTATATTTACACAGGAGCTCTTGAAGGCTGTAGAGAGTGGTGCATTGAGGGATTGTGCAAGGTTTATCTTCTCTGGTGCCAATGTGAGTGTTTTTTTTAGCTTTGTAAAATGGAGTATCATATTTATGTAATGTACCTTAAAGAAATATTTTGTTCTGCATGTTTTTGGTTCTATGCCAGTACACTACATTCAGAATATCAACTCCCAAATAATATCAGCTCCTAAAGTTCCGGTTGTAAGGAGATATTGCAAATATAATGTAGACAAAGTTAAAAGTGGCTGGACTGCATTACATGTAGTTTATTATACATCTGCATGGGCAGTGCACAGAAGTTATGTCAACTTTAACTGTTGTTGGGGACCATGATATGAAATTGTTTTTCCTTCCATTTGCTTCAGAGTTGTGTTCCATTGGAATGTGTCTTGTAATGGTCTGTTCTCAACATATATACACATGTACATTTTTTACTATTTTTTTCATAAATAGTCCCTTTACACAAATATTTTGATAGGATACTGTGAATTCTTTACTTTTATCTTAAAGTTTTCTTTTATCCGTTTCTTTTTTCAGGTTGATGCTGTAAATAAAGATGGAAAATCAGGTATGACATAATTATATTTGCAGGAAGTGCCCCTTTACATAAATCATGTGTTTTGGATAATAATGACATTGCATTTTGATAGAAACTAGCTTCAAGTCTCAAAATCAAGCAGCAGTAGGATTTTTGAACAGGGTAATAAACACATATCAACTATGTATTCATTTGCTCGTTCATTATTTTTTGGTGCAAGATGGTAAAACCATTTTGAAGAAACTAATCTACAAACATGATATCCTCGGGCAAGTTTCCATTATCACATTGTTAGTTTCCTTGTAAAGAATTTCCCATTGGATCAAAAAGACATAATTCATAAAGTTATTTCTAATTTAAGGAAGAAAGATGAACTCTTTCATTAAAGGTAATACAAAGTTTTGGGAAATTTTGAAATTTGGTAGATAGTGATTCTTTACAATTTTGATATATTTGGATGCCCCTGTGGATGTATTATAAGCGCTAGAAAATTTAGCCCCTAAAACAATTCTGCTTTCGAGAAAAATTGAATATAACAATTTACCGGTGCTCCCGGTAAATTTTGATAAATTTTTAAATAGCGCCTACGGTCGTATAATGGTAGCTGCGAACATGAAAATCTCAGACTGTGTAGTTGTGATATATAATTTCTAGAAGGGAATAGCTATTCGGTCGATTTTAGTCAAGAAACATTGTTTTATAGCTTAATTAATATCTTGACCTTGAGAGGGAGCTATACAACATAAAGAGTTAATTATTTACAATTCCATAACTTTAGACTCGATTTCAACCGCGACAACGATCACTGATTATTGTAGGATCGCTTATGCTTCCAACATGTTCATTTGAACCAAATTCATAACCCCATACCAAAACTTTGTATTACCTTTAAAATACAGCAGAAACAAGATTGTAATTTCAAGCCTGATATTTACCTGATTTAAATCGGTTTTCAGATATTTTATGATTTTTTCCCTATATTTTTTTTTCTCAATTTTTTTTTCTTCTTCCCAATTTTACCTCTATTTTCCCTTTTTTCCCCAATTTTCCCAATTTTCTCAAAAGGGGGCAGGGGAATGTTGTTAGATGCCATCCCCCCCCCCCCAGAATCCTTTTTTTTTAGTGCTCACTATCACCCCTGAATTTGGACATGATTTTGTTCCCCCTGTTTTTATACATTTAGTGAAAGCTGATACATTTACATGTGTATACACTTTAATTGGAACTGGTTTAATTTGTCTGGATTTTAACTTTTCCTTGTTTTTTGTGTGTGATTTCTTAACAGCTAAAGAGATATGCTATGGACATGAAAACTCACTAGTAATCAAAGTAAGTGATATTAGAAATAAAACAGTGGCCTTTTAGGGGCCCTTTAATGTAATGTGTTATGAGCTATACAAGTGGTTCATTATTACTATCATTATCATTAAATCTCGATCTTAATCTCAAGTTAAGTTTATTACCAAGATCTAAATAGTTGCTTCATGAGGCCCACCGTCATAGACTGAAATTAACCCAGCATGTATTTCAACGTGAATTACAGGCTGAAGAATTTTTGTAGTAGTACTATTTTTGTATACATATGCATTACATAATTTTTGATGAACAAAGATTGGCTCGGAGTCGGGTCAGGAAAAAGGATTTGATAAAAAGTGTACAGCATTAAGTGTCGCATTTGTAAAATAGGCAATATTTGTTAAAAAGAGGCTGGATGTGCAAATAAAGAGATATTAATTAAAACAAATCAGTTGCTGCAGCATATTGTATTGTCATGTAAAAGTAAATGTGTTTAATACTTTACTTGTTTTATTTATGCCTTTTAAATTAAATATGATTTGATTTTCTGCATACCGCAGCCTTAGTGGGCGGATTATATCAAATAATCCTCCAACACTGTATTTAATGTGATCCAAGGAATAAGTTATGACCTTATTTCGATAGACTATGGCTCAGTTATTGAGGGTAATATGTGAGATCAAAGGTCTACTATGGTATTGATTTTATACTTGAATGTGTTTATTAGACATTAAAGGCACACCATACATGTACATAACTATAATGTTGAGTTTTTGATATTGAACAAAATAGGTAACATTTTTGAGCAATAAACTGAAATTTAGACTTAATATTAAAATGACAAATAAACATCTACCCCCAAAAAAAATGTTTGATGGCTTATCAATGTACATGAACATTCAAAAATGCTTTAGTGACCACCTGTCTACAAAGACCACATTCCTTGTTTCCCTTGAAATGGTTTCTCATTGGAACATGTACTAAAGGAACCTGTCTACAAAGACCACTTTTTGTGTTTCCCTTGGGCAGTTGCTATAGACAGGCTTGACTGTATAAGCAAAGGAAGGGGATAACAGTGGGATATGTTAGTGCTACTGTACAGAACATAGTTTTAAACAGTGGGTTGTCCCATACAACTGTATGTACATATCCATCTTACTTTTCACTGAACATATTGTTGATGTAGCCAGGTTGTTGTTGTTGTTGTTATTGTTTACTTTGATGACATATTTTGGCTTGTGTAACCAACTCAATGAAGTATGGAAATTCTAACTCACCATTTGATCAATTATGTAGAATGATATTTAGACAGTTCTTTAGAAATCCAGTGGTAGAACCAGGACAAAAGCTGACCTTTAATCAAAGTTTTAGGATCAAACTTCCTGTATTTGGATTATAAACCATATTTGTTCTAGTTCCAGGTTGTCACTGACTAGAAGCATAGTATAAGCTGTGTACATGTATATTATAGTTGTTGAAGGTTGGGTCGTTGAAGGTTGGAATTTGTTATTGGCTGGACAAAAACCTTGACTGTCATGTATATGTTACTTACGGCTGTAGACGAATGGGTCATTGTGTACAGTCTTCATGTCTGAGCCATTGGACAAATAACTTTAACATTGAAGTGCTAGACTGGATTTGGACACATCCAGTACATGTATCTGATGAGTGAGGCATACAGCAGTTATATGTCTTGTACCATAAAGAAGGAAGTTCAGTCGTCGGAGTCACCCAGTGTATTAAGCGAGGATGAACTGGTAACTAAAAGACATGCAAATGTTCAAGATTGGAATTCTTCCTAATGTGTGTAAAGATGGTGCACACATTGTTATCCCTATCGTAGTGGCTCCAGTGATTTGATACAGTTCACAGTGTGTTACATGTAAATGTATTTGCTTGTAAAATGTTGTATTTTGTATTTATTAACATTTATTTCCTTCTCAACAGTACAATATGAAACACAATGTATATATAAATTACATATGTAACAATTATTTCAACATAGAGTATACAGTAAATAATTCAGATACGGAAGGAGACGGAAATGCAATAGGAGTGGCTATGTCTCTTATTAAAACAAGAACATGTAGTTGCTACTTGATATGAATGTAACCATTTTGTTATCTTTTATTACAAAATCTAGATTTTCAGTGTGTGAACAGTATGGCCCATTGTGTTCTGACTGTTGACGTGATGAATGCCTAGATGACTCGTGCTTGATTCTATAAAAATTCATGTTATATAAGGAATTAATTAACCAAAATGTATCTGATATTGTTTGAGTTGAATTGATTTTTACACCAATGACATATTGATTGTTTTTAAAATGTATTTCTTTGAAATGTTTGTCTCCTACGTGTATATGTAGATTTTTGATATTATTTATAGCATGGAAGGTACAGTATTCTTTTGGAACCTTAAATTTGATGTGTTCACAATAGAAATACCACTGTGATTACTTATTTACTTTTTTATAAATTTGTTTAAATATATTTTTCTTCCAAAACTTATTTCGATACAATTTATTTTTAGGAGCTTCTAGAGCAAAATAAGCACTACTCACAGCACCAGCAAGAACTGATGACCCAGGCTGCATACGCAACGTTAGACTCTGATATTCCACCACCTCAACAAAAACAACCACAGCAACCGGTTTCACGGGATTCCCCGGTCCCCTTACCCTCACCCAGGAGAAAGCCCATTGACCAGGCAAGCAGCGATGTGTCCCCAAGATTGCCGGTGAGGCCGGCACCCCTGCCCCCCAAGAAGGCCCCACCTGCTGAGGAGATGATAAGCAGTGTGGGCAGCATCCAGGAGCAGATCAGGAAAGCGGGGTATCTGTACAAGACCGGCAGCAATAGGAGAGGTGAGAAGCTGGTGCTGTGTGGGTGGTGGTGGTGGTGGTGGTGGTGGTGGTGGTAGTGGTGGTTGTTGTGATTATGGTGATGATGATGGTGGTGGTGGTGGTGGTGATGGTGATGGTGGCGGCGGTGATGGTGATGGTGGTGGTGGTGGTGGTGGTGGCGGTGATGGTGGTGGTGGTGGTGATGATGATGATGGTGGTGGTGATGATGATGGTGGTGGTGGTGGTGGTGGTGGTGATGGTGATGGCGGCGGCGGCGGCGGCGATGGTGATGGTAGTGGTGGTGGTGGTGGTGGTGATGATGATGATAATGATGATGGTGATGGTGGCGGCGATGGTGATGGTGGTGGTGGTGGTGGTGATGATGATGATGATGATGGTGGTGGCGGTGATGGTGATGGTGGTGGCGATGATGATGATGGTGGTGGTGGTGGTGATGATGATGGTGATGATGATGATGATGATGATCTTAATGATGTTGGTGGTGATAATGATGATGATTATGAATGATGAGGAAGGTGAGGAGGAGGAGAATGATGGTGGTGATAATGATGATGGTGAAGATGATGATGATGATGATGATGGTGGCGGCGGCGGTGATGGTGATGGTGGTGGCGATGATGATGATGGTGGCGGTGGTTGTGGTGGTGGTGGTGGTGGTGATGGTGATGATGGTGGTGGCGGTGGTGGTGATGATGGTGATGGTGGTGGTGGTGGTGGTGGTGGTGGCAATGATGATGATGGTGGTGGGGGTGGTGATGATGATGATGGTGATGATGATGATGATGATGGTGATGATGATGATGATGGTGATGGTGGTGGTGATGATGATGGTGATGATGATGATGATGATGATCTTAATGATGTTGGTGGTGATAATGATGATGATTATGAATGATGAGGAAGGTGAGGAGGAGGAGAATGATGGTGGTGATAATGATGATGGTGAAGATGATGAGGGTGAGGATGATGATGGTGATTATTATTAATCCCTACGATTATGATGAGGAGAAGGAGTCCAGTAACCTGGTATTTTTATCAAGTATTTCCCCCTTTTTCTCAGATTTCTTACGACGATACTGTGTTTTGGAACATGGAACATTCAGTTACTATCAGGACGATAAGGTAAGTCTAGTGCATAGTTGTCTTTTCATTTTCACATTTCTTTGTGTGAACAGTGTGTCCATATACATCGTTCCACCCATACTGAATATAATGTACAGTGTAATGTAATACATGTATTTGTGGATTATCGAATGTGCAGTTTGAACATATAAAATGTAGTTTATGACATTTTAAGAACAGAAAATGAACCATGATAAGGGAATTTGTATTGATTATTTGCAGCAAGTTAAGAATTGTGTATATTCCAGGCTGCTACTCAATGGATGTAAATCCATGTACGAGGACATGTAGGTTAATGATGAATGGCAAGATAAAACAAATAAAGCAAATAAAGATCATTGAATCAGATCAGATATTGTTTGACCTTGGCACAGGCATTTGTTCTGGTTTCTGCCAGTGTAAATATACATGTAAACACACCATCAATAAATAGTAAATATGGTGTTGTTTGATTGCTATACTAATGCATCATATAGATTGTATTGTAGTGATACATGTACATTCATTTAGGTCTGTATAATGATAATAATAATAATAGTGGGTTTTTGTATAGCGCTCATATCTGTTATACTTGACAAAGTGTGTGTGTGTGTATAAGAGAAATGAAAGAAGAATTTGGGGTTTTCATTTACTATTCCTCCATTTAGGAGAAGCAGAGGGAACAATTTTATTGACTACAATTTTAGTGACATAAATATACCATCAGTTAATACAAATTACAGATATGTAAAGATTGTCATAACAATTATTATGACACTCAAATCAAACATGTGTATGTTGTAATGTCTTCAAGTTTGTAGGGAGATATACACTGTCGCTCATATAGTTGGAATATTTTTTTTAAACCCCAATTTATGGAATTATTTTGACAATGATTTATTCCTAATAGATCTAGATAATAGTATACATTCTCAGATTTTATTGAATAATAATTTGCCAGTGTTTGTTTTATGGCCATCCATTATGGCTCAAGGCATGGGCACACAATTTCTCACTATATATTCTTTTTATAGCAGACTAACCAGAGTAAGAAACAGATTGAAGGGACAGAGATTGTGTATTTAGCCAATGCTCCTTCAAAACAAGGGTGAGTTGTTGTCAGATACTTTTCTTTTTTTCAAAAATTTACCATAATACAAGTATTTCATATTAATTGTTGTTCTTACATGTACTTTGTGTTGCATGATTTAGATTATTCTAAAGGGGGGGGGGGAGGGAGGAGCAATCAGATCTTTGAATTGGCAACATATAATATAAAATCACTGTTTTTTCCAGAATAATATTAGTATTATTTGTATTGCATTACTTGTATGTAATATTCATTATAATAATTAGATCAATTTATTTATATTTGTCTTATGAATGAAGGCAAAAGTGAAAGGATATAGATATTACTTATTATTCCGATTTTGAGGAGACTATTCTGATTTTAATACAGTAAAAAAAAAGTTTGAAAAGTGATTTTCTGCTATGGCTGTAATATTAGAGGTCTTAACTATCACACTATTCTTGTTCCGAACCAGCCGTGAGTATTGCTTTGAGATAGGAACGACGATGGAAGGAAGACTCTACCTCTTTGCTGCTGAAGATGAAGCTGACAGGAAAAACTGGATGTACGCCCTTGTCAAGGTAATAGTCCGTTCTTCAGCATTTTTTGTTTTTCTTGAGGGGAAGAGGGTGGGGCACATCCGGTTCATGCCCCCCCCCCCCCTTAGAAACTTGAGTTGTGGACTTCAAGTTAGATATACATCACCAAAATTGCACCCTTTTTTAAAAGTGATTTCCTTTTCTTTTTTCTTTTTTTGGCCAGAATTATTACTAAAAGGCACCCAGAGAAGATTATGACCTGTCCTCCAAATTTAACTTTTTGAAGTTTTTTTACTTTTTTTATTTGCATGCCATGATTATTCACTTCTGACTTGTGCCCCCTCTTGTTTCAAAATACTGGATCCACCCCTGCCTGTCTGTACCTGTAACACTTTTCTTGGAATCAAGCAAACAAGAAAACAAATGTGAGAAACGTATTTTTAAAGAAAAAAAGGGGAAAACAGATGAGAAATTTGATGAATTTAAATAGTTGTAATTGATCAAGTGACATACATGAACAGGAACAGACAATTAGTTAAACATCAAACCAAACAATAATCAGTTGTGTGTGAACACTACAGTTGGCTTTCTGTACAATGCATTCAAATTATATGTATATATATTTACCTTGATAGTATTAAACCCAATAGACCGGTTCACTAACATATTTAAATTTATGGATGATTGTATCCTGGGGATCTAGTGACGAGTTATTCCATTAACCTGGCACTAATGAATAAACTACAATACTCGGAATCCAGTCTGCATATATTACATGTTCATATATCAGGCAAGTTTTGGGGTTGTCAGGAGCAACCCTTTTTTAAAAAGTATGCATCAAATTTGAATATGTTAGTAAACTTGTCTATTGTCTGACCTAGCATCAACTGAAGATTGCATCACTATTGCAAGACAGAGTCCTGGAAGGAGGTTATAAACATTGTTGAATCAGTACTCACATAAAAATAAAGAAGTTCCATAAATAGACAGACCCAAATGTATAACTTGAATAACATTCACCTGTTACTTCAAGTCTTTGAATTTCAATAGCCAGAATGCAGGTTGCATACATTAGTTGTTGCTGCTTTGTGGGGGAAGCTTGGGAAGCTTTATGATGGTTGCTGCTAGTAGCAACCATTGTTGGTAGAGGCATGCTTACAATTTGAATATGTTTTGTGAACTAGTCTATTTGAAGTCAAGCACATTTGAGGGCAGGTGTATCGGTGAATACCTATTGCTTTTTTATGAATGCATGCTAAAGAAATTGTCTTAGGTTTTTGGGGCTGGTTAGACTGTTGGTATTCATATATTCACAAAATAAATGTTTATTCAATAACCTCCATCAAATTCATCTTTGGGGTGGTGGTTTTGGAAGTTTGATTAACTAACTGTCCAAACTTGTACATGTTTGCTGGTCGGGTATATAAGTGAGGGCTTGCTCACTGATAGAACAGAGGCAGTGAGCGAGCAAGGCCAGTGTACAGTGATACATTTAATAAAAATGTGTACAAGTGATGAATGTCATCACATGTACATAACAAAAAACATTCTCAACACATTCACAAACACTATACAACATACACAATACTATACAACATACAACCAAGGAGTTTTGGTAACTCCTTGAAACAACATACCATAACCCTAGCTAACCTTTATACTGTATTACTGGCCTTGTTATTATCTATTTATGCCAGCCTTTTTTCGCTGGTATAAATGGGTGATGCTAGTGGGCTGCGTTTTCGACCTGAAAGCAATTTATGCTAATTACATTTGAGGCAATTTTCAATCAAACAAGTGTATATAGACATTGATCTGCATTTGCCACACTCAACCCAGGTGATGTAAATGGGTACCTGGCAGGAATTAATTCCTTGAAATGCTAGAGTTGCCATAATGGCAGCCAAGCTAAAGCCAGGGTTCTGCGCCTCAAAATAGTTTACTATATCGATGGTGCATAATAAATGCTGTAGTTAGTATTATTATGACTTTATTGATATGTTCATGCTTTTATTTTCTAATGTGTAAATTTATATTTGACCGCGCAACATTTTATAAATAATTGTAATAGATATTTTCATACATTTAAGATATATAATGTACACTGCTTCAAGAGATTCTCACGAAAAGTTAAAAACTGTGGGGGTTTGAGGAGACTGGTACAGAGTTTAAGGTAGTTAAGTTGGGTGCTGTCATGTAGTATATTATATAATAATATGTTTGTTATGTCATTTCTTTCTAGTTCCAGACCCCAGAATGCATGTGGAAGGACTGTGATGATTATGAGTACGCAGGATTCTTAAGGAAGAAAGTTGGTCTATCGTCGGTATGTAGTCTATTTTTCTCTATTTCTTCTATCCCTGCCGAATATCTCTCTGAAAGAAAAAACTTGCATTTATGCTTGTTTACCTCTGCACAGGTGTGAAGATTTAAAAAGAATAATATCCATTCATATAGTTGCTGTCCCAAGACCATTTATAAGGCTTCAAAATGTTCTCAAAATGCCCTTTTTGATATGGACTCCCCCTATATTTTGGTTTGTTTACATTTTCAGACGTCATGGCACAGGTTATGGTTTCTACTAAAAGGCAAACTCCTCTCCTTCTACTCAGCGGAGAAAGATGGCATGGAGATCATTGATCTGAGGAAAGCTAAGGAGATCAGTAAGTGCATTGACCTCTGACCTTTTAGGATGACCTATATAATCGCCATATATCGACCTTTAGGAGTACCTATTTTAAGCTTCATATACATTTTGGTCGACCTTCACAAAGAACCCTACACAAATCCGGTCCCACAGATCCTTGCTGTTTTTAAAAAAAAAGGTTTTGTTGTGAAATACATAAGAAGTGACAAAATTTGTTTCACCTCCGTACATGCAAACATTTAATTGTTATTTGTTCCATACGATACCATCCTTTTCCCACACAAAACAAAAATATTGTACAATTTTACATAACATTCTCTTTATTTCACCTCTAGCAATGGTCAAGTATCAATGGCCTTCTCTTTGTTTTCATCATACAATTTTAATACAAGGTACTGACATAATAAGTGTGAAGACTGGTATCATTTGTTTTGTACCCTTGTACAGGTCAAGACCATGACGACGAGAGCAGTGAACAGATCAAGGACATTGCTATTGTCATTGAAGGAAGGTTAGTCTTTATCTTTACTCTCTCAAAATATACCTTCCTCCCCCCCCCCTCCCATTTATTAACAATGCATTGATCTAGTACAGGAAAACACAGAAACAAATTGCTGCAAGTGGAGCTGCACAAAACTTTGTATTTGAGATGATAACAATATTATTCATTTCATGATTTTTTTTTCAGTAAAAAAAAAAAAAAAAACTTTCTGCTTTTCAAAGGATTAATAGCACAGATGACAAGAAGCTTGTAATAACCTCTGTATATTTTGACAGACAAACAATTGAGTAGTTGCAGATTGACACATCCAATCCAAAGATGTATGTTTCATTCCTTTGCTCAATCGTATAATTACAATCAATTTTGTTTTCTTTCCCAGAACAATCTACCTCCGAGCAGACAAGCAGACAATTAGTGATGCCTGGATGGGTGCTCTTCAAAAGAGCTCATCAGTGAGTGCTTGACTCAATCATTCTTTAGTTGGATTTTTATGTGGAGGTGTTATGTAGAAGTTATATAGAGGTTCTGAATTTAAATGGTGAGAAAATTTCAGTTGAGATGCACATGTACGAGGTGTTCAAAGGTGAATGCTCCCCAGGGAGTGGAGAATGTGCATACATTGTGTGTGGGTAAACCTGAATCCAATGACTGGGGTAATATTTACTGCGCCTAGAAACAAAGTATTAGGCGCATTATAAATGTGAGCTATTATTATTATTCAATCTGTAGCATATTGTACAGCGACTTATTTTTGTAGGGGTTAGAGGATTCAAAATTCTTGATACCATTCTCTTTCTTGCATCCATAGCCAAACATTAATCTTCATACATGTGTGCACACCCAAGGAGAAAAAAAGGATGTAAGATCATTACAAGATAACCTGATCATCAAAATGTATTTTTTTTGTTGATACAGCAAATCGGACCCGAGTTAGAGGATCAGCTTTTAACGGAAGAACATATACCACACATCATCAAGGAGTGTATTGAATTTGTCTACATCCATGAAGGTAGGAAATTTACCAAGTTCAATCTAATATCTTATTGAGTATATTTATTTGTTTGATGAAATAATTCATTTGATTTAATGTAATATCACCTGGAATGATTTGATGTTTTAAAGTCGATTGTTAAAAGATGTACAGTGTATCTTTACTAAAACATCACTGATATTTGATAAAATTGTAGGGTCAAAAATGTTTGGTTATGATTAAGGTTGCAATAGGGTTTGAGATTAGGGGTAGGGTTAAGTATAGGGTCAGGTCAAAGGCCAAAAGTTGAGAATTTAGTCATGTAGGATATTGACCTCAGAGTAATTATTACCGGAGCATGAAACATGCAACCGATTTAAAAATACAATTGAAAAAGTGAGTTGACCATCATTTGACATAACAATCTTGTCATTTGCCACTATGCATTATCTTGAACAATCTACAGACTGAGCAGAACAGCCTCCAAGATTTAGTTTTGACTTTGATATCCTCTTTGTCCTAAACGCATTCGTTGTCATTGTTACTTTTATTGTACAATCTATGAACAGGTCTTGAACAGCAAGGCATCTACAGACTGAGCGGCACAGCATCCAAGATACAGCGGGTGCGTGAGATGTTCAGGACCAACCCGAGGGCCGTCAGGATAAACAGAGAAGACTTTGAGGTGAACGACGTGACCGGGGCGCTCAAGAAATACTTCCGAGAGCTCCCAGACCCGGTACTCACCAAGGAGTGGTACTCTAAGTGGATCGAGGTGGCGGGTAAGATGTAGCTTGTTATGTTATTCAGAGTCTCTGGTGCCTTAGAGAGGAAACCTACCTTAACCCTTACTGTACTGGGCTATTTTGAGCATCCACTGACTGGGGGGGGGGGGGGGGGGGGCCTGGGAGGCCCCCCCCTATGATCTCGGCTGTCGATTGTCCGATAAACACGAAAATGTGCATGTTTGTAGATATTTACGTAAGGAACAAGATGGTATAATTAGTTTTATCCGAATATGCAAATTTTTGTCGTTAGCCTAATTAATTATGCAAAATGCGCTAATTTTATGCATTTTACAGAAAACGTGTCAAACTCCACGTTTTGAATGTTGAAACTCATTATTCATATGAAACTTCTTTTCTAACACAAAAAAGTTATTTGGATGTAATTAATAATGATAATTTATGCAAATTTTGATGCAATTTTTATTTTAATTTTTATTTTTGTTATGACATGCGCATACTAATTGTTATGTAACGCCTTACAGGTATATCCGATTTCGACGAAAATGGTATCAAAATGTGCGTAAGACTTGAGGGAAAAAAGTCATGAAACAACAATTCAAAATTCCAAGCGATTGCGGTGCAATCTCCGAAAAAGTCGAGGGGGGGGGGGGGCCTCCCAGGCCCCCCCCCCCAGTACAGTAAGGGTTAAAGGCATTGTTTATGCATGGCCCTACATGTTATCAGTGTCTGTGATATAGTGTAATATTGAAGCCCTAAAAAAATTGCGCTTCAAAATGATCACTAAGTGCCTCAAAAAAGTAAGATTCTTTGAGTGACAGGTTTTACCATACTCATTTTCCCAATAGACAGTAGAGTATACAAACCGTTAGGAAAACGCAAAAATTGATTTGATTTCCAATCATAAATATCTTGATAATCAGACAGGCGATCGGCTTGTAAAAGTCATGGGATTCATGTATGACCTAAAGGTTTATAATTATGATTGCAGCATGAGCTAAATCCAGGATTTTTTTAAGAATCTGAGACAAAGTTACCCAATCCCTTTAATCCTTTTAGTATAATGTAACTCATTAGGATGTGCAGGTTTACCAATACACCTGGGTTCCCTGTACTCTACTCTTTGTAAAGAGGTACGTGACTTTCCTACACACAAGAACCCATGTAACATGACATACACTACAGAAAGTGTTTTCCCCAGTTACCGGACTTGTTTGGATGGAAAAGGGTAGGGGCATTCTGGCACGCGAAGCAGACAGATCTATATATAGATTAAAAGCTGTGATATATATGGTTAGGCTGTCAGACACTTTACCTATTTTAGCCAACTCTCCACCCTATCTACAACTACAAGAATCAAGTCCTGCAAATCAGCAGGAAACATAAGAATGCCTATTCTGTGGAAGAGATTAATGAGTAATCCCAAGTGTAACTGTTTTTGTTAATGACATACATTGGACATCTTGTGTTACTAAAATGTTCATTATATATTTTGTCTCTTTTTGCAGATTACACAGACCATTCTGTCAAGCTGGAGTGGTACAAGCACATACTGAGCTGCTTACCAAAGGTTCACTACTATACACTCAAGACCATCATTGCAC
Organism: Strongylocentrotus droebachiensis; assembly: GCA_035222895.1. Taxonomy (NCBI): domain Eukaryota; kingdom Metazoa; phylum Echinodermata; class Echinoidea; order Camarodonta; family Strongylocentrotidae; genus Strongylocentrotus; species Strongylocentrotus droebachiensis. The sequence continues at coordinate 136,754 of JAVYIG010004303.1, read as the reverse complement.
ATCTCATTAGGTACAGTCTTAGTTCTAGTGTAGAGTTTGGCTTTAGTGTGCATTTAAACACCAAAATGATAACACTTTAATAAGCTGCACTGAATATTTTTGTGCAGAGTTTAGTTTTAGTGTTCATCTTAACACAAATCTAATTGGAGTGTGTTCTAATATAGAGTTTGTTTATTAGTGTTCATTTTAACACACAATGATAATACCACTAGGCAGTAATTGGGATGTTTTTTATGGTGTTATTTCTTCTTGTGTAGAGTTTGATTACATTGTGTTCATTTTAACATTAGTAAACAGTAATTGGAGTGTTTCTTCTTATTTGACTGTAGTGATCATCAAAGTGCTTATTGTGGATATTTGTGTTTGTTTTGAAATATTGTAGATATTTTATTCATTCAAATAGTCATGTAATCGTCCACCACCACCTCCAGTCAAAACTCTTCTTCAGAGTATTTAGGAGGAAAAGAATCCAAGATCCAAGAAGTCATAGCAAAATTTCAGTCATGCATGTACACTATACATGTAGCTGTGTGTTTTACTGTAAAGTTTAAATACTTCCCAGGGATACCATGAATATCCTTCAAACGACTCATCTCCTTTGCCTCTGTTCTTCCATATGCTAATGATTTTAAATGGTTCTTTAACTTATTCATGTTCTATCCTTTTCTAATTGAAATGTGCACCTTTTGCTTGCTTTTGTTTCCTTTGTCCAGTTTGCAAAAGGGACAGAGACGGATAGTATGATGAGCAAGTAAAGTTGAATAGTACGGTCTTACCAGCTGAATGCATCCTTTCCTCTTTTGCAATGCCACCCAGAAAACCTCTGGCATTAAACAATCATTCATTTACTTATTCATTAATAGAAAAGTGGGGTAGTTATCTTCAGGGCCACATGGGACTTCTTTATGAAGGAACCCTCAACATAAATCATCATTAAATTTGTCTACTCTGCAAAGTTTAATTGTTCTTTTTTTTCTTTTCTCTTATTGATATCTTCAGAGTGAAGGAGAAGGAACGGATTAACAAGATGACCGAGAAGAACCTGGCATCAGTCTTTGGACCTACTCTCATGGCACTTCCAGATGTAAGATTGCTTTTCTTGTTCATTTCACTTTCATTTAGATATGTAAAAAAAGAAATATTAATTAACAAACATTACTGAATAATATGCCTTTTGCATTCCGGTTGCATCTTTTTGGTACCTTAGATATATGTACATGCGTGTAATTTTCTTAATGATGCCAGGAGACTATCAAGCAGCATGCTTAACATTTGTATTTTCTTTTGGTTCAGTCTACCTTCGGCAATGCTGAGAAGGAGATCGCAGTGATCGGTGACCTTATGACCTACTTCATGTGGCTGTTTGACGTCAGTGAGAAGGAATGGGCAGAAGAGGAGAAGAAGGTCAAGAAACTGACAGAGATCCAACAACTCTTCAAAGCCAAACCCAAGGTAAGGAGAACGATTTCTCAAAGGTCTGCCATTTTGAGGTTGACCTTTTGAACTACATTTGACCCTTGCAGGGCCTGTACGTTTATAAACCTGTGTTAAAAAAAAAGACAACTCTATATTTATTTTATTCACTCATTGTAGCCAAAGGCTAAATTACAAATGAATTTACAGAATTTAAAACATTAATATCATCATCCAAATTAAGAAGAATCATACACAATATTCTAGAATTACATATAAATATAAATAAAAGACAACTATGTGTCATGAGACAACTCTTTTCAGCATGGTTCCTCTTTCTATGTTCATCATGTGTTAAGAGTAGTTTTATGATATCTACATTGTGTTTTATTCATTAATTCTATTTTCACATGTACATGTATTTCTTTCTTCTACAGCAATCAAATGCAATTGTGATGCCCTTCTATATCAGGAATAAGAATGAAGGAAACAGCATAACTCTACCGGTTAGTGTTTAAAATATTATTTCTAGGCATTTCATTACAAATATTTGTTTTTCTTTTAAAAATGGATGTTACTATAATTGATCAATTGATCATGTAGAAAACTTGCCCCCATTTTTTTTTTTTTTGTCTATGATGCATATCTCTTTTTTGTTTGTGTGTGTGTGTGTGTGTGTCTCTTAACCCCAACCCCTTGCCTACTGGAACCTGGTGGCCCCTGTAATAAGCATATGGAAATTAATGAATTCAGTATTCAACGGGTTCATATATCTTTTGCATATATAGTTTTCATTAAATATAGAAGCACTGCCATTCAGGTAACATTTACATAAAGCACGAGATGTACTGATTTCTTGGTTAGCTCAAAACCCTTATTTAAATATATATTAATAAATTTAAATAGATATATAGATAAATGTTTTGATTTCTGATTACTATTTGTTTTCGTTGTGAAGCTTCAAGAGGCTATGACAGCCAAGGAGGTTGTTGAGAGCGTCGTGAAGAAGCACAACTTACCGACCCTCGATGGGAAACCATGGGGATTGTTTGAGGTGATAGAGAATGGAGAGTTAGGTAAGTCCAGAACTTGATCTCTTTATACGTTTGATGGGTCTGGTCCTTCAGGGTAAATAGTCCCTGGATCAGCACCTTCTATCAAGTTACCTCTGGTATGATTAGTTATATACATGTAGATCCACCCTCTCTAGACTGAAAACAGCGAAAATGATTATTGTAATCACTATGACCCTTGGGTCTCTGCACCTGGTATAACTGAATGGGATGTGCAGGTATACCCCCACACCAGGTTTATTCAGTCAGTTCGTTTATTTTCAAAATTTCATTCAAAATACAATACAAACATATAAAAGGCAAATACATACACACAAGAAATACGTAGTAATTTACAAATTTATGAGAAAGTTACAAGTATGAGAGGAAAAAGAAGGAGAGAATAAAAATGCATCAGAATATACAACAAAATGGTTGGTACCAAAAGAATCTTTAAGGGTCCTGACGAGGCACCAACCCTGCATGCCATAACAACAATTTTGCAGTGATCATATAAATCAAGGATAAGATATGAAAATACAAAGATTGAAACAAACATGGAGTAATAATTGGTGCGTTTTTTTTCTTCCCCTTACTACTATTTAAATAGTGCAGAGGTGTTTTACCTCCATTTAAAGCCTCCTCGTGGAATTTTGTAAACAAAAATGATCTATTACTTTGTCCTGTTTTGTTTTGCACAGAGAATGTTGTTCTATCTAAAACTACAAAAGAAGAAGAATGATCTAACACTTTTTTCTTGTTCATGTTTGTTTATGCTATTAAAATGAAGGATGTTTGACTATGCTGTACATGAAGCCAAAATACTAAACCTGAACAAAAACTATTTTCATAATTGTCTGTTGATGTTTTATCATGTAGAGAGAATGATGTTTGACTACCGTATGCTGTACATGAAGCCAAAATACTAAAACTGAACAAAAACTATTTTCATACTTTTCTGTTCATGTTTTAGAGAGAATGATGTTTGACTATGAGACTGTTCTGACTGAAGTAGGGGCATGGGATCCAGCTTCAGCAGCAAATAACTATCTATGCATCAAACAGAATAGCTTGTTACATAGCATGGAAGTGGTACGTTTCAACATTTATATACCGGTATCTGTCTCTTTCTTTCATACTATGTCTCCCTTTATGTCTTTCCTACTTTTTCTCACTCAATCTTTCTTCTTGCTTTCCATCATATCTCCCTTAACTCTTAAGCTGCCACCCATACAATGCACCCAGTGCCACAGTGCTAATCTCTATTGTGCCAGCAACAAAGCCCCTGCGTGCCAAGTTAATTTTAGGGTTGGTTCAAGTGCGTGTTTTTAAAATCTTTACTATGTTTGATCCACTATAACTTCTCATTCGTATGTTGTATAAACAAACATTGTACATGAGAGTTGTAGGAAATTTCACCCTTTTTCCATTGATACCAATATCATTTCATGAATTTGTAATTTTGCTGAAGTAAATAAGCACTATCAGTGAGTTGTCGAACCAATCCAATGCGATGGGGAGGCATAATGATGATATATGATATCAAAAACAAATCCCTAAATTACTCGAGAAAATCCAATCTGACTGTTGTATACAAAGACGCGTAATCCAAAGCCGATAATCTGATGCACGCGACGGTACTTTCAATAGCGCTGCAAAAGCACTCAACACGGTGCAATGGGCATGAACAATAACTGTTATTACATCTGCGCGCTAGCGCGCACGAAGCACCGTAGCGGTGGCTCGCTAGCATGAACGTGGCTTTCAATCGATAGCACGCTCGCGTGCACATGGCACTATAACAATAGCGCGCTAGCAGTCTCATGGCAGTGTAAGAGTTAATACCTCTCAATCTATATTATGTCTCTTTCTTTTCTACTCACAATCTACCACTATGTATTTGCTACTATTTCTCACTCTATCTTTCTTCTTGCTTTCCATTATACCTCTCTTAATCTATATCTTTCTATTCATACTTTTCATGTACATGTCTATCTCTCTCTTATTTTTCTTAATTCAATATGCATTCCTATTCCTCTCTCCTACATGCTCTGTTACTTCTCCACTCTTTCAATCACTCTTAATATATCTCCCCTTCTCTCTCTATCTTCCTTACCTTTTCTTTTAAGATTCTTCTGTCTCTTTCTCTTATGTTCTCCATTACTTTTGATTTCTCTGCCTTATTTTTTTCTTCTTTTCATTTTTTCTTTGACAGCAAGCATAGTAATGTTATAAGATTAAAGGAACTACATTTATCTTTTGCATAGAGTAAGACTTTTTACACATGAAACTCTGTAACCTTTCTCCAGCTCTAAACGTATATCGGGATACTCCTTTTGTCAGTAAATTACAATTTGTGTTCTGATGTTAAAAACCCTTTGATGTCCAACCTTTCAATGCAAGAAAAACTTGAAAGCTATTCAAATTTGAGGCCGAAGCCTAGAACTACAAGCTAAAAAAGATAACCAACAGTCCTTTTCAAGACACTCAAGAAAGAAAGATTACTGACCTTCCTTTTCAGGACTCCCCAATCCTCCTCCCTCTCTCACATGGTGCAACCGCAAGCCTACTGTATATATCTATATCTATTTTGACTACCGGTACTTCATTTCATGCATTCATTATTATTCTTAGTTCTTGAAGAGTGTGACTTCCAGTGCCACCATCAAGTATGCTGACAGCTCCAAGAAGTTCAAGGACTACTACTTTGAGATCCAGGCCAACACCATGCGTTTCTGCAGAACCGGGAACAGGGCTAGTGGGAACCCCATCAGTAACTGGGATATCGTCCCTCTCAGGATCTACATGGGGATCGGAGCCAAGTTCAAGAAGAGCGCCCCCTCAAGGTTAGTGATCATAGATTATGAGAAGTTGTAGATAATAATGATTAAGGCTGCGACGGGTAGCCGAATGCTCGAGTATCTGCACGGTTGACAACTACTTGGGTACAATTTCTCATACCCGAATATTCTGCCGCAAAAAAATAAAAAAATAAAAAAAATGTCCAGGCCGACGCTTACCCGTGCCAGGGAGAGTGGCGGCCGCTGGCATGGTACCGTCGGTAAAAATGTTTCCCAGCTCAAGCACTGTCAAACTCACCACTCAGAAACTGGGACCCAATGTCCGGAATTCTGTTTGGACTCGGAGGACAATCGATTATTCTGCCATCTTTGGTTTTTAAAACAGCATTGTTTACCGTTATTATTATTCAACTGCAACTCGAAGTAAAATTGCATGCGTTTTTGGCGATGGGATACTGCACCAGTGGTATGGTGGTGGCAAAAAAAAAATCAAAAAATCAAAAAATCAAAAAATTCAAAAAAAATTCAAAAAAATTATAAAAAAACATGGCGTCCGAAGATTCAAGTATTCGTTGTAAGCCTGAGAGTGTACTCGGGTACCTCATTACACTGTTGTGCACAACCTTAATAATAATAATAATAATACTCAGTTTTTATATAGCGCTTATTACAATCACTAAGCGCTTCCAAACTTGGAGACTATTACCCCGGCTTTACCATTACGGTGCTCTAGCATTTCAAAGAATTAATTCCTGCCAAGTACCCATTTACATCACCTGGGTTGAGTGTGGCAAACGTAGATCAATGCCTTGCCAAAGGACATTAATGTATAAGAGTCGTAATGGATTCAGATCATTTGCAAGTCCTTCAGTCGGTTGCAAATTAACAAACACGCAATATCTATGCGAGTGTATATGTACAGAATTGTGATTGATATCAAGTTGCAATCGATTTGAATTGCAGCGGTTTATAAGACAGGGCACAAATTAAGTTATTGTCTAGAAGTTATTCGGAAATGATTGAGTAGGTACTACTGGAAGAATGGTTGTACATTGTGAGGCTTTGGTGTCATTTAAATGTTAACAAATTTACAATCTTTCTGAAAAATTGTTATATAAAGAAAGGCACCAATCACAGATAAAGGTATATTGGACCACACACACATCTGACATCAAAATCTGGTCCAATTCCATGGTAGATGAGAACATACATAGAGAGCAATATTTTCATGGGATTTTGCTACTACAGGGTGTATGATCTATTTGTTCACATGGGATTATAACAGAATGAGTAAGCTGAACAATTATTTTTGTTCACCTTTACCAGAACTCAAGTTTTTCTGTAATCAGAAATCATTTTAACTTTGTTTTCTATTTCATCTTTTTATCAACAGATGGGCCATTACATTCCTTTCTCCTGGAGAAAAGGATTACAAGTAAGAAATATAATAAGATATTCACTCTGAAAATAGGGTCAAGAAAATCATCATTTTAATACATTCAAATAATCATTTTTTAATTTTTTTTTAAAATATTTTTTAAACCTCTTTTTTAAAATAAATTATAGCATTTATACATTTAACTACTTCTGGAGTAATGTGTAATAAAGGCAAATAATACATTAGCTGTAATAATAGAATATAATTCTAACAAACCTATAATATTTTTGTTGATATACTGTACACTGTACATACATGTAATTCCCTTGTTTTATTTTCTTTTGTAGGTGTTTATGCTTTGACTCTGAGAGTGTTCGAACCATGTGGTTAGCAGGGCTCTTCAGGTGCAAGGTAAGTCATATGGTGGAACACCGGAGGATTTACACCTGATATTAGATTGACTTAACACCAAAGTAATTTCTACCAGTTTAAGCACTTAAAGAGTACATGTGGACACTTTTAACACTGCTTCAAATATAATTTAAGGAAATAAATTGAAGGGTTACAGGTATTTGAATAAGTAATATTGGAATTTCTTTCAAATTATTGATTTTGGAAAAAAATGTTTTCAAATTGAGACGATTGGAAAAAAATCTGTTGACAAATTTCTGAATATGGAGCTCTCATGTTTTATTGATATAATTATGATGGTTACTATTTTTGTCATTTTTAGCTTTTTTTTATTTTCATCACCATTATTGATTAGTACTTTCCTGTAATGATCATTGTGAGCATTATCACCATTTTACTTATCCTTCTTCTTGTTGTTCACATATTTTTACATAAATAAATTGATTTTAAGAACCATATTGTATGCCATGTTGGTTATGCTTTTCCTCCTTATAGCTGGCCGGTGCAGCAGCGTATGCTTCCAATTTAAGAGTAGGTATCTGAGATGATGATGATGACGACTTCTTTACTGCTTGTGATTGTTTCTTGACTGCCCTCTATATATATCCGTCATGTGCTATCACTTTCAAAGTAAAGCTCTCTATTATGGCAGTGCTCTCTTTCCAGCAATGTAGTTAGTTCAAACTTAAACTATTAAACTATTCTGATAAACAGGTGAAACCATTTTTAGAATTCTTTGGTCTTCAAAAAAAAAAAATTGCAATTGTGTTATTCTTGATTAGAAATAGAATACTTGTATCAGACTTTCCATAGACCTTTTGTTAGAACAAGATCTTCAGTTTATCTTTTCTAGCTGTATGATGCTACAGATGGATGAAATTTGATTTTGGTATAACATACATTTGCCTCAGACCCCACTCAGCCTCTGATATTTTGGGCTGAGTATTAGAGCACTGCCAGGAGAAAAGAGACAACCTTGAGGTACACCATCACACACTATCCACTTCAAGCAATGCATTATGGGATGGCTCATTGCTCCATCTTCTGTGCTATATATATCCAACACTCGCTATGATTTGCTTATTAATCATTTGATTACTTTTACGCTTAATTTAGGTATGACATTTTATTTATCATAGACCCATTGGGCACTGTCATTAAATATTGAGAGCAAATATTTATTTTCTGACAGTAATCGTTGCTTTTATTAAAGGGGGAAGGGACTCCTAAAATAATACTGTTTTGAGCTGAGCATTATAGTAGTACACTCTAGCTTGATATGTTGGTTTGACTTTCCATATTGATAATAGAAGAATTGTTGGGGGGGGGGAATTATTTTCTTTCTCTTCACTGATCATAATTTGATTTAAAATTCTTCATAGTGCAGTTATGAAGAGATGCAAATTAAATATTATTAAAAACAAGAAATATTCATATTTTATGTGTCAATGAAAGAAAAAACTGTAATTACATGTACCGGTACATGTGTTTAGCTATCAACATATAAAGTTGGGTATAGGTTCAACTTTATGGGCTTAAATAGGACTGTCTTTTACTACAAACAAAAAGACTAGACACCCTATTTTGGATAATTTTGGAGTGGATATTGGTCATGTGTATGTGTATATCGCTAGGCAACTTGCTTTGAAAGTGTTACTGGCATGCATGTTTGTATAATCCTTCATGTACTAACAAACCTTGCTTTGTTTCTCCTCTTTCCTAGCGGTTAGACATGTAGCTTGTTTGCTGTGGATGATTATACTACTCGATGTTTATTTTCCTTTATATGTATATTAACTGTTGGCCAGGCTTTTCTAACACAGTCTTGTTTTTTTGTGTTCTTTCCCTTTGCTTCTTTGCAATATCTATCTTTATTCTACGCTCAGTTTCGCAAAACGTAAGTGTGAAGTTTGTTCCAGTAACCTTAACGTAGAAAGGTGAAAACCACCTGATATGCGTTGACCGTTTAAACAAAAATAAACATGGGGCAAAGTTTTATTCTCAGTGGAATACCACATCCGGAGGGTGTTTCACAAAGACTAAGATCGACTTTAAGTAGGACTTAAGTATGGCAGGCGATTCATGCCACTGTTTGCTTTCACCATTTACTGGCATTGGTCTCTCAAGGGACGTATAAATCGTGGGTCACGGATCTACAGAATTTACATTTTTTGATAATTCATTATTGAAAGAAAAAATATTATCCAAAGATCATAATGGTGAGAGCAAACATTAGCATGAACGGCCTGCCATAGTCCAACTTAAAGTCAATCTTAGTCTTTGTGAAACACTCCTGGACAATTACTTCCAGATAACTACCGGTAGCCATAGAAGGGGGTATAGAAAAGGAAAAAAAAGGTGGTAATGACTCGAGACATTTTTTTTTTGGGGGGGGGGCGGGGGGCTTGAAAAGTTTCATCACTTTAGTTAATTAGAAATTCTGAACTATATATGTCACATGCAAAGGCATAGTTAATAATGATAAAGGACCCCCTTCGTAAAAGAAATATAAATTAGAAAGATGTGCGTGTAATATTTGTCAGCACAATTGCTTTTTTTATTTTGCAGTTCAAAAAGTGGCATTACAAAAATCTTTGCACAAACTTGCAGTAAATGCATGATAAGGAAACAAATGCTATTCTTTCTTAAATGTTTAAAAATATAGACACCCCCTTTTCATGACCTTCTCTTATATCAGTTGAAGTATAGTTTAAGATGTATGTTATGGTTGTTAATCATATTGGGGAAAAATGCACCAATTCATTTACATTTCTATACAAGTATAGATATGTTTATATACATTTCTTATATCACAGAGTTACTTACTTAGTAGGAACTTGTTTATACTGAAATTTCCATGTTATAGAAATGTATCATTTACAGTTAGTATCAAGAATACTTTTTGTAATTTGTGGATAAAAAATTTATCTTTTATCATGTATTAAGTTTTAGGGTAACTTTATTATATTAAAATAAAATCCACATATTTACTAGTAATCTACAAGTAGTACATGTATGTTGTGGACTGCACTAAGCCCGGTATTGCACTCGGTACTATTCATGTCGCAATTTGGAATGCACAAAATAAATCACTAAAGATTGGGGTTATGTTGTTGTTCCCATTTTGAACCAATTTAAGGCTTGTATGACCTATCAACATGCTATGTAGACAATTTGCATTCTGACTATTGAAATACAGTTACTTGGGACAGGTGGATGAAATATATTTTAGTTTGTCAAGACACTTGACAAAGATGTGTGCAATGAATTTCAATTCATTACAGAAATGGCCAATAGATTTGTTTACTAGTCTATTTCAATAGACCATTTCCATAATGAAATCAAGTTTATTGCATTTATAATCTTTGTTATAAGTGCCATGTTAGATGCTGTTTGTAATTGCCATGTTATAAATTATTTCATTCACCTGTTACAAATAATTGTGCGTCAATAGTCAGAATGTGAACTGCATACATTAATTTATGCATGCTCCTCTCCAGGACCCTTGGTTACTAATTGATGCACCTGTTATGCAAAGTGCATCTATGTGAATAGAATTCACTTTGTATTCAGTTGTTGCTAAAAAATAACAAGCTTTGAGTTGTCAAAGGAAACCTTTGTGCAAGAAGTATGCAAGTGGTATAAAACAGGTTTATTATTTGGTAAACAGGGTTATTGTAAAACATACACCAAGACAAATTGCCTGTCTGTGATGCACCAAAGTACATACCATGATGCACAGGTGGAGGCATTCTGTTCAAAGGGAAATATAGGTTATTCATGCAACACCTCAATTACTTTCACTATGAACATGACGGACAAAGAAAGCGGACAAAATATACAGTTCCTCAGGTAGACAAAGGAACATCCTTTACTGCTATTATGTTAAAATGTGTAAAACAGGTGTCACATGCATATTCACCTGCTCTACACATTTTTACATAATAGCAGTGAAGGGATGTTCCTTTGTCTACCTGAAGAACTGTATATTTTGTCCGCTTTCTTTGTCAGTCATATTCATAGGCCCGAATTCACAAAGCAAGGTTTGAGCTCAAACCTCCATTTGTTTCGCCAAACCTCCTTTTGTTCTTTACAAACCAGGTTTGTAAAAAACTCGTAAAACGCGTCATATGACGTACGAAAACCAAGGTTTGTCGACAAACCTCCTTTGAGAATTCGGGCCATAGTGTTTGGGAGTGACATCCCTCCATGTCTAAATGATATGTGAGCATGTGGGGGTCATTTTTACCATGTGCTACATCTATAAGTGGCCCAAACATTGTGGAGCGGTGTGTGCAGCGCTTTGTAACCGCAAGGAAAAGGCATTATATTAAATATCTTTTGGATTGAATTGGATTGGATATGAACTGGTCTATTTGGGTAGCCTTAAGGGCTCGGTGATAATATTTTTATGATATTGATATCACCGAGCCTTAAATGGCTCCCATACAAGTGTGCGGAGAGGCATGTAAACAAACCCGAAAATGTGTCTGAAATCACACCTTCCTGCACCCGACGAGTATTGGACAGTGGCCTTAATGAATTTGATGCAACTTCTACTCCTAATTGCCTATGGCAATTAAAAATCAGAGGTAAAAATAACTAAATAATATTAAATATCTTACCAGAGCGATACAGCTTAGCTCCCTTTTCATGTGTAGCATGTGACTTTACGATCTCAATACAATGAAGTTGACCTCTGACTGACTGGCACTTCCGTAAATGTGCTGCTTCCGTATAATGCGCTACAATTCATGCTGTCTAAGTTAATGGCGAAATTGAAACAAAGTTCATCCCTACGTTCTTGCAACGTTAACAAATTGCACAATTCTAGAGCACGATTATATAATTAAGTCCAAAAATAATTCTACATGCCCGTTTTTGTATTCGTTCAATATTATCTGTTTGTGCGCTAGGTTGGAATGAAAAAGTGGTGCACAATACTCTAAAATTGGTCTTATGTATCCAGTATAAACAATAACGAGATCACTAATAGGTAAATTAAAACGTTTCAAGGTACGTAACATATATAACTTTCTATTGCACTTCTTTAACATTTCCTTTCCTTGAGTAAATGATTTTGGACACATTTTAGGGTTTGTTTACCTGCCTCTCTGCACATGCTATGCCTATGGGAGCAAGTTAAGGCTCAGTGATATCAATATCATAAAAATATTATCACAGAGCCCTTAAGGCTATATTTAGTCATTACAGTACATTGAGAAGTGCAGTTAAATAAAATATTTTGCAGTAAGTCGTGAGTTTACCCAGAGATTAGATCTGGATATGTATAGGTTCTATGAAAGGTGTTATTTTTTTTGCATGGTTGCAATTTAAAAAAATGTTGATAAACACAGAAAGAAAAACGGAATATGGTGAATGGTCCATGCATGCATTTGTTGTGCAGGTTTTTATTTTAGTTTAAACAGATTTCTAACTTACCTATATTTTTTGTTTGGGGGGGGGGGGGATTTGAGCATTTGATTAAGAAATGAATACCTCACATCTTGAAATGGTGGATCTATGTAAAATAGGTAGAAATGAATGCAGGTAGAAAACAAAAATGAAACTGAGTGAATGAAAGGCTCAAAGGGAAATGGTTATAACATAGTATAGTAATATAATGGCCCAGTCATGCCCTATTCTTTCTTTAATGAAGTTGACTTTTTTGATACGATTCTGAGGTCTTGCACAAGATTTGTATAAGTTTTGTTCCCTGAAAAGAGGGAGAGGGAGAGGGAGAGGGAAAGAGAGAGAGTGTGAGGGAGAGAAAGATGTGCGGGAGAGAAAGATGTGCTTACTGGAAATGAAATCTACAAAATTGTATTAATATGTTAAATAAGTATTTTGTTAAATATTGGAGAGAGGATATATTATGTTTTTAAAGCAAATGACTTTTTCTTCACACATTTCCATTTTTGTTTATAATTCTAAATATTTAATTTCCCTACATGTTCAAAACTCTCATTGGTATATTTTTTTCTAACATAAATGTGGATATGTATTTACTTAGGTACTTGTTTTAGTGATATTTTTACTTGAGTTTTGCCTTTGAATGATTTCTGAATGATCAATAACACTACTAGTTTCTTTTTATTGTTAAGTTTCTTAAGCTATAAAAGAATGCCTCTTGTTTAACTTTAACTTTCAATGCTGTTTGTAGTAATAAGCATACTAAATCTTTGAAGAAAAAAAAAGATCTAAAGGCAAAGTACTGAATAATTTTGCTTACAAATAAAATTAATTCAAACCAGTATCTGATTTTTTCTTTCAATGTTCAAGTCCCAATACATGGTGTAGATGTAAATAAAAATAACCAAATTAAATGCATGTTTATCATTTACATTCAGTTCAAGTTCTTCCATGAAAAGTAGCTATTATCTGCATGACTTGCATGTAAAAAGTTACATATATTTCTATTGTAATAGTGTGATGAGCAACCTTAAAGGTCGGGTGAAATCCAAATATAAGTTGATTCCTGTTGATGTGCAGGGCTGCATACAACTCATATTTTGTTATTCAAACATCTACATCTATGAAATATATATACACACTGTATAGGAAGAATTTGTTCTGCTAGTTTTAACAATGATTAACAAATTTTAAATGATGTAAGAGAGATTATTTGTTTTGTCTATGTTTATCTTAAAATGAATAGATGGTCGGTCTAACAAATATATTATTGTACAATGTCCTTTGTAAAAATACATGCATTGCTAAAATGAGTTCATGCCCTTTTGCTGCTCAGCAGATGTGCATGTTTTTATGCATGTAAAATAGGCAACACTACAAATACCATTTAATTTTTGATAATTTTTTTAATAGCTTTAAATTATAAATAATCCAAATATGGAAAATGTGGGTAGTCCTTAGAGCAGTAAGCCTATGATTATGATATTGATTAACAGACTTTAATTAAGTTTATAAATGTAATTTGCTTATTTATTTTCACCACGCAGTTTCAAGAACCAAAAATGTCTCCCCTCTCTCAGTTCGAGCAAGCATCATCCATAAGAGACAGAACATCAAGTGTAAGTACATGAACATATTTATAGATTATAGATAATAGATTTACCTCTGAATCCAGTAAGGATTTAACAAAATATAAAGAAGATATGACTAAGGTTTTTTTTAAAGTTCTGGTAAAGAATTAAAGCAAAAATCTTCATTGGAATCCCTCGAAATTCACACTGAATGTTGAAAGTTGCTAAGAAACTGTGATCCATAAACAAGAAAAGGTCAAATGTATTTGGGACTGTTGGACTTATTTAATAAGTTGTCCAATGTGTGCAAATTGCTGTTTGCACTTATCGATATAAAATATATTGAGGGTTCAGTGACACAAAGACGTAACTCCATATTTTGCCAAAATGAGTATTTGATATCAAAATGTTCAGAAAAATGTGGGCTTTCTAGGAAACAAAAAAACTTAACTCCACCTAATACCCCATTGAAGTCAATGGCTAGTGAAACAGACTTAACTCCCTAAGGCCCAAGTGCCACTTTGTGTCACTGACCCCTCAATATGGACTTTCAGTAAGTTTACTTTTTTTTTCTATTTTTGCTGGTACAAAAGGATCTGTGATACATATTCGCCTACATGTAACTTATTCACTCCTGAACAGACAATTCAAAAAGACCTTCAAATATTTTCATGAAGTGAAATATGCAGTACTAGAACTCAAGATTTCCTTTGAAAAATTGATATACTCTTTTTGCCAATTTATATTGAGAATGCTCACTGACCAATTATTTAAATATTTCAGTAAGAACACGGGCCACATAGATATTCATTTAGAAATCCACTTAATACACAAAGAAATGTCTTGTAGTCAAAATAAATAGTCTTCACATGCACAAATGTACATGTAAATATCATTGTGGTTTATGTTACCATTTTAAAAGAAGTATCTGTTAGTAAAATCATCAAAACATGAAGCTAGAAGGATTAGAGCTCCACATGCTGATCACTAGGAATATTGTAATCAAGATCCCACTACCTTACCCATTTTAGATCCATGGACACATATCTTTTGTAGTAATCTAAACAGTAAATAACAAAAAATCAGTAGCTAGAAAGATGACAAAATAGGTTTCATATATAGATCAATAGACTCTGCACCACACAACTGATTCAGCCCACCTCTATACCTGTATCACCTTCCTAAACTGATCAGCCCACAACCAGTTCAATACCGGCCACAGTTCATTACCATATGAAACAACCGTTGTAGAGTTGCTGTACAGGATGACAAATTGGTTGATAAAATGTATGGTGTATGAACTTAATTTTTTTTCTCACACAAAGAGGTGGATAATATACAGTACACAGTATGTAATTTTCAGAGGTCTTCTCTATTTGAAACCATCGAGAGCTACATGTAGCATTTTAAACCTTAACCCTTACTTTACTGGGCTATTTTGAGCACCCACTGACTGGGGGGGGGGGGGCCTGGGAGGCCCCCCCCCCTATGATCTCGGCCGTCGATTGTCCGATGAACACGAAAATTTGCATGTTTGTAGATATTTACGCAAGGTACAAGATGGTATAATTAGTTTTTTCCGAATATGCAAATTTTTGTCGTTAGCCTAATTAATTATGCAAAATGCGCTAATTTTATGCATTTTACAGAAAACGTGTCAAACTCCACTTTTTGAATGTTGAAACTCATTATTCATATGAAACTTCTTTTCTAACACAAAAAAGTTATTTTAATGTAATTAATAATGATAATTTATGCAAATTTTGATGCGATTTTTGATTTTGTTTTTGTTTTTTTGATGACATGCGCATACTAATTGTTATGTAACGGCTTACAGGTATATCCGATTTCGACAAAAATGGTATCAAAATGTGCGTAAGACTTGAGGGAAAAAAGTCATGAAACGACAATTCAAAATTCCAAGCGGTTGCGGCGCAATCTCCGAAAATGTCGAGGGGGGGGGCCTCCAAGGCCCCCCCCCCCCCCCCCCAGTACAGTAAGGGTTAATAATTCATTCTGTTCTTGTGTATATTTCTTAAGAAAGTATTTGGGAGTTTTCTGGAGCTTAACTCAGTACATGGTTGTGGCTTCCTCCAATTAGATTTAGTATTTCAAAACTAGAAAGAGAGCTGGGCCGGTATGCAATTCACTTAATGAAGATTTTACTCAGGTTTTGGCTTAGATAAAGTACTAATATACTAAGCCAACTTCGCTATTCAATTGAAGTTTAAAACAGCTCCGTAACAAGTTTAAACCAATGATTTGGAGGTATTGTTTGTTATTATAAGCAGCCCACAATTATACCAGTGCACATTTGCTTTATTGCGCATTTGATTTATTGTGCATTAGTTTGGATCGACTATGTGATGTCACAATGCTTATTATAGTAAGTGTTGTGCCATAAAGTATGCTTGCAAAAGTGAAATGCTTGGATGTGATCCGAAAACAAAGTAAAGAAATTTTACTTAGCCGAGCCAAACGCTAAGTAGAATACTGGCTTAATTTGTGTACTGAATTAAATTAAATGCTCTCTTCATCTCATAAGCCAATTAGAGGGTATTTTCCTTCTTTTACATGGTTATTTATAGTCAAATGTTTCCATCACATTTCTCTTGTTTTGAATCAGTTTGGAGTGTTGAGAGACAACGTAAGTGTCCTTTGAGCCATTTCTGTCAAAGACTTTAACAACATGCTTCTAACTTTCTATACTAATAGAATCAATATGTGATGAGTCATTAGTCAGCAGTGTTTTTAATGATGACAATAGTTCTGTTTGATATTCCCAATCTGTAGGTGCAAATGGAGCTTTAATACACTTTAAACCCAACTCTTTTTATCTTGCATGTTAAGTGAGGTTGAGTAAATAATGCTTCTTTATCAAATGTTAACAGCTCATCTTGCGTACTAAAATAACAACCCCTTCATTTTTGTATTGCAGCGCGTCTGAATAAGAGACCAAAAGTGAGAAGTAGTAGTTAAAGGGATCCGGTAACTTTGTCTCAGATTCTGAAATAAAATCCTGGATTATGCTCATGCTGCAATGAAAATTACAATCGTTTAGGTCAGTCTTTTACACGCCGATCGCCTGTCTGATTATTAAGATATTTATGATTGGAAATTGAAACCAAATTTTGCGTTTCCCCAATGGTTTTCATAACGCTGGAGTCTATTGGGGAAAACGAGTACCGGTATGGTAAAACTGGTCACTCAAAGATTTTTACTTTTTTATCATTTTGAAGCGCAATTTTTTTTAGGGCTTCGATATTACACCATATCACAGAAACTGATAACACGTAGGGCCGTGAATCTCAGATTTAAAATTGTTAAATGATGCCTTTAAAAGAAACCTGAGTGTAAGGTACTGACTACTTTGAGCCCCAAAGCCCGCTAATTCAGGGTGAAATTATATGAGTTAATGCCCTTATGGCTCTGAGCGGATATTTTCTCAGAAAAAAAAAAGGAGAAAACTGCTCTTTATTTACATTTTCCTCAAATTATCTTCAGATGTTTACATTATCTCGAGGAAGTAGGCTCTCTATGATAAAACAATCCAGCAGCGTAAGTACAATCCCGAAAATTGTGAATTTTGTTTTACAAGAGCACCATCCAGAAGCAAATGAAGGATAAATACTGCATAGGGGTTATGTACATGGACATTCACAATCATTATGTCTTTCCACCAGTGGTTCGGATCATGTTATCTTTTGTGATATGACTTTATTTTGGGGTACCAGGAATGGTCCATGGTCCACGGTGTGAAATCACTTTGGGATAAGTAATCTTGAATCACTATTATGTTCATATAGTCATGTGTTTTACTTTTCCAAACTTGTTTCAATCAGAATTTTTCTTGAAATGTAATGTATGGACATTTAAAAAAAGAAAAAGAAAAAAATACTAATAAAACCAGGATTTAAACTTGTTTCGATCAGAATTTTTCTTGAAATGTAATGTATGGACATTTAAAAAAAGAAAAAGAAAAAAATACTAATAAAACCAGGATTTAAATTACTTCAGTAGAAATCTTTTTTGCCTTCAAAACATGGTTGTGGGGACAAGACAGGGATTACGTTCTCAATTTGTCCAAAGATAAACATCTAAATTCAAGATGAAAGACTTGAGAGATGGTGTAGTCTTGATGTGGTTGGAAAGAGGAAGCCGTTGATCTTTCATTGACATGCATAAGAAGATTAAAAGAATATGTCCCATCTGTTAATCAGAGCTCTTTGTAAACATCTGTGTCAATGTCTGATAACCTTAAAGGTAATACAAAGTTTTGGGAAATTTTGAAAATTGGCTGGAGAGCGATTCTTTACAATTTTGATATATTTGGATGCCCCTGTGGATGTGTTATAAGCACTAGAAAATTTAGCCCCTAAAATACTTCTGCTTTAAAAAAAAAAGAAGAGTATAACAATTTACCAGTGCTCCCGGTAAATTTCAAATAGCGCCTACGGCATTACAATGTTAGCTGCGACCATGAAAATGTCAGATTTAAACATTGTTTTATAGCTTAATTAATATCTCAACCTTGAGAGGGAGCTATACAACATAAAGAGTTTATTATTTACAATTTCATAATTTTAGACCCGATTTCAACCGCGACAACGATCACTGGAAATGGTAGGATCGCATATGCTTCCAATATATTCATTTGAACCAAATTCATGACCCCATACCAAAACTTTGTATTACCTTTAATATTTCATATATTTGTGTCTCACCAAACACATTTTAATAGCGCTACATAAATACCACATATCAACATACACTGTATCATGCTTCATTTGCAAATTATATTTTCCATATCAAAATTCAGTCCATTAATGAATATGCATTTTATTAGTAATTTTCATATGACAAAACTAAAAAATTTGAGCAGAAAACCTCATTTAATAAACTTTGTGACAGTATTGCAGATGGTAGTCAATTCCATATGTAACCTACTCCCCCCCCCCCTGCATGATGAAGTCAATAGACAGATGCTGTATTTGTAGGAGAAGCTGTGTGATTTGTTCTTTTACCCATCATATTCATTTTTTTGCTGGCAGAACTCTCATGACATCCTGTCCAATGTAATTTTCAGTATTATGATTTGCATACCATAAATCAGACATTAGCACTGATTCACTGACATAGTTCCAAACCCTTTCAATTGAGTTTCAATCTATTATATTCCCTTGATAACTTATGATTTTACCGGTCTATGAATTGATTCAGTTTGGGGGCACCTGTATTTGTCACATACATGTACGTTACTATCTGCATCAAAGAATTTAGTATATGTGATAAATTGAACTCGATAGCCCGAATATAGCTGTGATCTATCGCAGTAAATGCATTTGTATTACTATCAGGGAAAATTGTGTTTTGTTTGTAACGATGTTCAGTATTCCATTACATTTGTGATAGATGAGACAAGAAATGACGAAATGCCTGGGACTGGCTCATTTTATTTGATTGCATTGGTACATCGTACATACATGTTCGTGTACACCTGGGGTGGTGTTCTGAAAACTATATTTATGATATTGTAAAAACATGTTGATTGTCATTATGATAACAAATCTTAATTGGGACAAATCTTTATACTTTACAATGCTGGCAGCATTTACATACAGTTTAGGGTGGCATCTGCGCAAGCACCAGTGATAAGCGTTAATCTGCACAATTTTAATTTGTAATGACAATTAACCTACTTTTCACTATCTTAAAGATAACATAGTTTTCAAAATTCAGCTTTTTTGTTGTTGGACATCTTCAATTATCGCTCATCACATAATAGTCATTATATGGCAATTCAATTTTTCAATTTGTTCTCACTTATTCAAATATCTTGCATTAACACAATCATATATATCTAAATGACGATAAAAAATCCACTTGCAACATGTCACAATGCTGATTTCATCCGTAATATTTACCATAAATAATTGATTGCCTTTTTGATGTTTTTAATAAAATTACGTTTATTCTCACCCTGCAACATTTAACTACATGGCATGAACCTCTTGTGAATTTACAGGCTCAATAAATTTTAGAACCTTAATAATATTCAGTCATCTCCATTGCTTTTTTAATGTTCAAAATAAGTGAGACTATAGGTACAATTAATTGATTCTAGGACAACCACGCCCCTCTGCACCGAGAAAGGGGGGGGGGGGGAATGTAGACTGAAATTGATCTGGGGTATAGGGGGTTGTTGTCACTGGGTACTTTAATAAACCAAGGGGAGGAGAGGATTGTTGTTGGAAGGGTTATTTATATCAAGGGGCATTTTTGTTTAATAGACCTTTGGCTAGTTTTCTTGATATGCAGTGGATCATTTACTTATAAAACATAACACATGCAAAATATTGTGCATGCTTTGTTCATACATAAGTGCGTATGTATGTTTCTTATTTTGACTACCTATTAATGCTCATGATTTAACTACCGGTAACTGTTTTAATTTCCCTAATAATAATAATACTTAGTGATGACGAAATGTGAAGCGCCAATCACAGATTTCCCTAGATTCTACCAAATTTGAATAATCCATCATTGTAGCCATTCATGCCAGTTAAAGAAAATTTATTATCATTTTAGATAAATAGAGTCAGAAAAACACAATTTCACCCACTTCATTACTTTGAACATTTTAATTATCTTGTTTTCATCCTTATTTTCTTTTCACTATTTCCCGTCTTTCCTGTATCCAACTTTGTTTCCCTCTACATGTATATCTTTCTAATATCCATCTTTCTAATATACAGAAAGGGCGTGGCTTTAGCTGGTCAATTAAGCATCGGCTACCATCAAGCAACGAATGACCCCACCCACCCACCATTACTATTTACACAAGCACGCCTTCATACCGCTAACAGTAACAAGCATCATCAAACCGCTATTTATATCTACCATTTTGGCCCTGAAGAGAAACAATTTTTATAGAAACCCCAAATGTTCTTTGATATACAGATTAAGCTCAAGGTGCCTTGGAAACGACACAACTCGATTACCGATTGAACCCGCTCGCTGCATCCTTCTAAACTCATCACATGCCTTGAAATGATGCAGTCCAGTTGTCATGGTGATGATGCCACTCCTTGAAGGAAACCATGCTGTAACTATGACGACAGCAAACATTTCATGAGTAATCCATTTGGAGATCTTTGTTTCCACAAGATAATGTAGTTTCTTTGGAGTTGAAGTCTCATTTAATGCATAGCCAGAAGATCGGATGGTTTCTGTATCGGGTCGCAATACAATTCTGCAGGAAACATCGCAAGTCTCAGGAATGGGGAGGCGCTTCATAAACATTGAATGTTTTTCACTGCACTTGCCTCCAAAGGGGGAATGTAGTTTGAAATTGAAATGATATCAAGATGATTTAGGATGTGTCATCACGTGTGTAACGTACATGTGTGTTCAAATATGATAACACTTGTGCTGCAAGTAAGCAACTCATATTTGTACTTTTCATAAGAGAAGATCTATCATGATTTGGTTTAATGAATTTAACTGCTGCAATTTGCTCAAAAGGGCAGAAGAAAAAAAACATGAAACTTATTATTTATACTCAGATAAAATGGTATTAGCACTTCTAAACATAAAGAGGCATGTTTTTTAATGATATACATACAAGTAATATTCTGTATGAATTCTTCCACGTGGTAAATGAAATGGTTGTAGATGCAAAAATTATCTCAAATGCTTTTCTTTGAATTGAAAGGAAGGTGCTAGACTTGTGGTGCTGGCATCGATATATATACGCAGCTTTAGCACTTTAGCAAAGGTGATGCAAACTTTTTTTGCTAATTGAATTACAAATATTTTTTCTATTATGTTTATGCATTTTTATACATGTATAGTTCTGATAAAATGATACCTATGGTATGTAGGTTAATGTTAATGTTAATGTTTTGGTTTAAAAAAGGTATTCTAGAATGACATAGTACCAGTGTTGTTTGATACAAGTTGAATGTATTACAACTCAAATTACTCTAGAAACGTTCAAAGACAAGCAATACAAAAATTGTGCCTACAAAAAACAGAAATTCAATAGTACACAGATGCCTTGTTTTCAAATTGAAGGCAATATTTTATATATGTGTTTTTTAACACTTTTCTATCCAACAGTGTGAGTCAACACATTTTGCATTTGAATATGTGCATGTGAAATCACAGAACTGAAGAGTTATATAAATGTATTAGACAATAGATTTCTGATGCTGAATATTCAAGACAACATCCACACTGGGATAAGATTGAAAATGTAGAAATTGAGGTTCCTATTTATCAAAAATTATGGTTGCAACACTTTTAGAGAAAGGAGTATTTAGATATTACTCTGCATATTTCCTATTACATAATTTTTCACTTACATGTACATAGCCAAATGATGAGTTGAGTGTTATCTTTGAAGTACATTTATTGGAATAAAAATGTTAGTTTCAAGGTTGTACGAGGGCACGTATTTAGCAGATCCATATATGTACGACTTCATTTTGTGACGACTGTCTCTGTAAATTGTAACAAAAATATGTATATACTTGCCTCATGCCATGTTATTTAACAATATGAGTAATATAATCCTCTTATTCATGTGTAAAAATTGAAATGTTATATCCAGAGACTTTGTAATCATATATTACCCTTTTTCAAAACTTCCTTACATGTATCTTTTTATAAATTAACTATATTGGAGTAAGGACCAAATAAATGAAATGATTTGTATACAATACATGTATATGTGAAAAATGCAATATAAGGTATTGAACAAGATGGGAATGTTTGTTTTACCTTATCTCATAATCCACTGTTTATTATATAGCATACTCATCATGTATAGTGCAGATAATGATTGCACTAATAAAGGTAGTTATGAATGCTGTAAATAGTAAGCACACATATACAGCAGGCTGTGTAGATTATCGACAAATTGATTTTGCAGATTGCATTTTTTCTTTTTTTTCACATGTAGACTTTAATAGTATGAAAGGGAGCACTATTTAAATATATGACAACAAGTGTAAAATGCAAGTAAAATATAGATAGCAGTAGGGACAAAATATGGTAAACCTACAGTGAATTTTAGGTTGAATAAAAGGTGAAAATATAAAGAAAGTGTGGTTAAAGAGCATGATTATGTTACTACCCAGGAGATATATGTTAAGTTGATAATGTACATTCATGCTGAAGGGATTATTGTGTACATGAAACTATGAAGAAATATCAAAGGGGCATTACCAAATTCGCCAACATGGAAGGTGATTGGTCCTTGTGATTCTTAACCCCTTGTGACCAATTTACTCTTTCCACACTAAACTATAAAACAACCCCCAAATCTGAAATTGCTATCTTAAACTTGCCATTATAACTTTCAATAAAACTCCAAATAATGATAGTTTAAAACAAATTACAGTACTTTATAACAATAGAATTTTGATAAAAACAGTACTTGGTGTATACAGGGTGTGTCCCAGAAAGGCTCAGTTTGTAATTAGTTCAGCTAGTAACAATACCTGCTCAGTATTGGTGTTATAAATTTAGGTTTCTTTTCCCCGAAACCAAGAACTATTGATGTTTTATCAAAACTGAATGAGACATATTTGTAAAGCTTAGATCTTTAATTTCATGATATGCGAGTGATTTGGTGAACGGTATCTGAAAGAGAAAAGCTTTCTCACTCGTACGTGAAAGGAGAATCTAAGCTTTACATATGTGTCCGTTATTGCATTAAAGATTTCTGGGACGCACTGTAGCACATGCATGTAACAATATTGTCAAAATAAAGACTACTATTGAAAATCAAGTATTCTATATTCATGGTTTTATTTATACAGTATATTAACACAATTCAGTTGAAGAGATACATGTACACCTGTAACCGGATTAAAAGGCTGAGAGGAGACGAGAAAATATACAACCATGTCTAAAGTAGACAAGAAAAAAAGTGGAGGTGTCAAATAACAACAAAAAGGAGGATCATTCATCATTTACTTTGGTTAAGTGCACGGAATTGGACTATTTTGCATTCGGTGTTCTTGAATTATTAATACTGTTTAAATCGATCACTGTAGGGTTTGGAAGAACGACAGAGTCATAAGTTGAGTAACATGCACCGATAATCTCTTTCTAACCTGGTGAGGCCTCCATGTAGCACATGTATATGGTCAACAAGTCATCATAGGGTATAGACCATGACGTTTTAATAGTCTAAGCATATGAATTTTACTATTGGCTCTCTTTATGTTTTAAGTCATTCTGAATAATGACTCCTAATATTTTGGTGGCTTTCACAGTAGCTAGTTCATGATTTCCAGTAGAAACTGCAGGATCGATTTGGGGAGACCGTAGGAAACAAACATTCATTTGAGTTCATATGATTATGACACCAGGTTAGAAGATAGTCCATAGACTTTTGTAATTCAGATGGTCGGTTACAGTTCCTACATGCAATAATTGACAGGTCATCCACATATTTCAAGGTAGTCGAGTTCTGGAAAGATGGATTTACGTCATTTACCATTGCTAGAAATATTATTGGACCTAATTTAGTTCCCTGAGGAACACCTGCATGTAATGAAACCCAATCAGAACACGTTGAATGATATCATACACACTGCTGAGGGGAACATAAGAAATCAGCAATCCATGGAATAATGGCAGACCTGGTGCCAAGGTCGATAAGCTAATCCATAGTTTAATGATATAAGTTCAACAAGCTATTTTTGGATACCAAAATCTAATCATTTTACTAGCTCTGCAAGATACATACATGACCCAAATTTGGTGTTAATCAGAACGGGACAGACAAACAAAGCCTCTAGCTACTTTGTAGCAGAAGCATAATAGTCGGGTTCAAATTTGTTATTTCATTGCAAAGGAGGGGTCGTATCTTTGCCGTGGATTATAGAGCGGCTGCGTACGTATTTTTGGCCGCGGTGACAAATGTAACCTACCGGTAGACATAAACTAACCCACATTATCAACATTTTCCTTTCAAAAATTGTCATGGAATTAATTAATCTGCTATCAATACATGACAAGTGGGTCAATCGCTATGTTAAGATGTTACAAATGGCATAATAGGCAATTTTAAAGTTATTCAAGAACTTGTTCTTGCACATGTAAACTCTGTATGTGCGCTTCTTGACGTCATGCCAGGATTTGAAGTGTTCTCAATGATATAAGCTTTCCTGACATGTATAATTTGCCCATTTTGTGACATTTCTTCGCACAGCTACTGTAAACAATCTACGTAAATGCATTGTCTACACTGCAGAATAATACCTACAAATGTTCATTTGTTTCACCAGGATAATAGATATATTACAACATACATTTCTTCTATATTATTTATATATTCACAGGAAAACAAACAAGTACTCTTTAAATTCCCAACTTGCACATGAAACCTACAGAGTGCTATTGCCAGTAAGACTGCTCTACCTATTAACATTGCAAATGCACCTGAAAGTATTGGAGATTGTTGCACAAGCCATACATAATCAAGGAACAAACTGTGGATGTATAACATAGTCTGTTCGTACATGCTTAGGGTTGACCCTGACATAGTTGGGGACCTCTAGATTGCTGTAGTCGGTGATGTGATAGTGAGGTCCACTCATGGGAACTGATTTAGGCTTGGTGTTCAGGGTCTGCATCAAACGATCAACAGACTTGGCTTCTGTGTGTGCAACCAGATGAAAAGGAGTAAATAAAGTTAATATGATATTACATCAATTACAATACAATCTTTCGCCGAGATTATACCATATGGTCATGGGGAGAGGGGGGAAAGATTGCATCAGTGACCTTGGGCACTCATTTCTGTTCCATGCAACTGATCCCAATTTTAAGATTTTATTTATTCTCCAAATTCAGAAAACAAATATGATGTATATATATCTACAGAACATTTAAAGCATAATGTAAATAGACATTTAAACAAACATAATATACAATGTTAATCAAAGGGGGAGGGGGCAACTGGTAGAGCCCTGTTTTTCCATTATCAAATCAGACAAATATTACTGGGAGTGACGATCTTCAGCAACTCATATTTAAGGAACAATAATCTACACTCATTTGCAAAAGTTCAAGACCACTTGGAATTGGAGATTTGGTGAAATGTCGGTCACTGAGCCTGCATGGTGTTGTCTTTCTGAATGATGACTACATAATATATAATGTCCCATACTGCTATAATCCCATTTTAATTAATTTTTGCAAAAGCAACACGATTATTAAAAAAAAATCCCTGTACAAAATGCAGTCAGACTAGAGTGACCTTTCATCAAAAGGCTACACCATAATTATCAAATTAGATTAGTATATGTATTTGTGATCTTGGACTTGTGCAAATGAGTTTAATTTTATGAAAGTAAAGAAATAAACAAAATGGCAAAAGTTATGTATGTTTGAAACCTCAAATTAGCAATTTAGTGGATTGTAGTCACAGGCAACTCTCCCATTTGTTGTGTAAAAATACATTGAATAATTTATGTTTTTCTCCATAGTGCCTTGGTACTATGTTAAATAAAATTATGGACAGCTTATTTGTATAGGTCCTCTCAAAAGATAAGACCCTACCGAGTACTATAATTAGACAAAAGACTTTTAAAGTAATTTTATGGAACAAATGGTTGGCCGCCACTTAACTTCACACAAAAACATGACTGATGCAGCTAAATTCATAACTCTCTAATGAACCAGTTGCAAAGGTCATTGCAGACCAAATTGTGAAATACACAGAGACAAAATACTAGATACACTGTACGTGCTCATGAAAGTTATATAATTATTATTCATTTGTGCACTCCATGATACACAGGTGGAAGTATTCATTAAAAAAGGGGAAACAAATGCTATTTATGTAGCACCTCCATCACTGTAGGAGTAATTATTTCAAAATTTACAGAGTGGGACCTCTTCATGTTTTGAAGATCTGTGGATATTTGGGACATGGGCTAACAGTAAACTGGTCTATTGTTAATCGTTCAAACTTTCACCAATCTGCTGCTCCACAAGCGCCTCATTTCTTACCTCCTGCTCCTGCTGCCTTGAGGAAGCGGTGTGATGAAGCCTTGTTTGGGATGGGTTCTCTGTGGTCTCCTCGATGGCTTATCTGTAGACCCCGCACACTCGCACGCTCTAACATGTTACGCACTGCCTTGCGATCTAAATAAGATACAAATCACACAATTTGCATACATGAATATTAAATTAAAATTATTATTCAAAGCTGGGAACTTTTCATTTTTACAATTCTATAATAATTCAAGCATATTCCTTACTTTAATTTTTAATGCAAAGTTAAATAACCTCAGTCTATAAATTTTAAGCAATTCTGATATTGCAGGTGTCGAAAAGGAAAGAATATGGGGGCATTTATCCCCAAGCTAAAGTATATAGAGTGTGCCCACCCCCTCCCCCCCCCCTTCTGAAACAATGAATGATAAATTTTAAATTTCTTACACTCCATTTGATCCTGTATGATAAAGGTTGATTTAAATTATTTCCCTCTACGGCTCCACATAATTAGACCAAAGTTCCTTTAATTCCTAAAACAAAACACCCTTCTTGATTGAGTCAAAAAATTAAAACTAAAAAATACCTCTTCTCTCTTAAATGTACCTATATATGACTTATAAAGACGTTTTAATGTGGCTGCTTGAAAAACAAAATGTCATGCCTTCTATCTTATTTAACCTGTTTTGCATTTTCTAAAGATCTCTTTAAATATATGTTTCTCTTCAAATTCTGTGATTCTTTAAAGTTGTATGGAACTTTTTGTTTTCAGCACTCATAAATGATGGATATTATTATTAAAGACTGAAGGACAGCTACATGTATATATAAAGTCAGTCATTATAATCTAACAAACTGTTGCTTATCATGCTATGTAACATACTGTAATGTCCCAATTGTGAATATAATCTACGTTGGTCGTAAAGATTGTTTTCTTCTTACCTCTCTCATTGGCTAATTTCATCCAGGCTTCAGCTGCTTGTGCTGACCAAGGATCATTGATAACCCTCCTCGTACTCTGGAGAGAAAACAAAGAAGAAAATAAGTAGTTTTATTCTATCCAGTATCGAATGCTTGTGATTTACGGAGCAACAAGTACAATATTTGTTATTACAAACACTTTTAATAATGAGTTATTTCCCGATTGATGAATCAAA
Source organism: Strongylocentrotus droebachiensis (assembly GCA_035222895.1). Classification (NCBI taxonomy): domain Eukaryota; kingdom Metazoa; phylum Echinodermata; class Echinoidea; order Camarodonta; family Strongylocentrotidae; genus Strongylocentrotus; species Strongylocentrotus droebachiensis. The sequence goes on along the minus strand of JAVYIG010004303.1, from coordinate 108,542 downwards.
TTAAAAGATAATCTATTCTAATCCAAAATACTACAAGCATTTTTCATCTAAATAAATATTTTAAAGTCATCTTTGAGAAATGTTACCACCACAAACTTTAAAGATACATGAACAATGTATATTACACACAAAAATGCAGTCCTTTAGACTTGATTTACATTTACACATACAAATTCTCAGGAAGAAAATGTCCATCAAAATACATGTACCGGTATGTGAGATCAAATTTATAACTCTGGAAAACAACAACAACAAAAATCCTTGACTGAAGAAATCCAAACTAGCTCTCTAGAATACCTCAATGGAACTCGGTAGAAAGAAAATATACTTCTAACTGAAATTACTTGAAAAATGAATCTTACCTGTGTATCTGGTAAATATCCATTATGATATTTTGCTAAAGATCCATTACCATCACACATATTTCAAAAGAATATCACCCTTTCTGACAAATGTGCACCAAATGCGACCATCTTGTTAATGCCTACATTCATACAACTGATACTATTTCCAAAAGCTATATTTGAGAGCTGCGCTTAGCAACATTGATAAAGAGCAAACTCGAGGGCTATTTACAGCCACACGCTAACTCTGTGCAAACAAGATGCACAATAAGGCCTGAAGAGAAAGTATATTGATTGACCATTCAAAACGATATCTTTTTACACCTTAGAAGCAAGCTATTGTCTTGATTCTATTCTCTAGCCTAAGGGTATGGTTCGTTTGAAAGGAAAGGCCTTTGTTGAGTTGATAACATCTTCAGAACTCTTCCTCCTAATTAACCTGACACAAACAATTATCAGTTTTGGCACCAATTCAATTTTCTGTCACCAGTTGAGAATTCTACTTACTAATTGAAATAGTAAGATATACATGTAGAGTGAAATACTCGTCCTAATAAAATTAATACTGTTTTCCAATCTGTCCTTAATGTTATTAAATACTAACCAGCCTCTTGGTATACTTTGACTACCAAATGAACATTTGTATACCCAATACTTAAATAAAAAGATGAACACACACTCCAAAATAAAGAGATACCCCCCAAAAAAAATATTATTATTGTTTTAAATGAATTTTATGACATAGCCAACAAGAATTTTGTATTTGGAAAAATCCAATTGTCTTGGTTTCCAAGCTGGCAACTCAATGACTGTTGAAGAGAAACTCAACTCTGATATTACACATGTAAAGTTGGCTTTAATAGAAGCAGAAAAATTAAGAGTCAAATCAGTGAAAGGCTTTAGCAAATCCAATACAAAATAAGAAAGTTATGGAGCTGCAATAAATAAAACCATTTAAACAATCATCAACAAACTAAGTAAATCAACATTTATGATTTTTCTTTGCGGAGCTGATGGTAGAGGACCTTACAAGATATCTCACATCATTGTCAATTTGTGTTTTAATTACAACTAAATTCAAATTCATAACATTTTTCTAATTTGGAACTGATTTGTTCAAACTGTCACTGATCTGTTTTTTTCATTTTCCGCTTTTATGAAAACCATCCAAATACCAGGGTGGACTCGACTTCCCTTTTAAATGAGTCTGAAGAAGAATTACTGGTACACATATTCACATCTTTGAACTTACCGAGTCAGTGTGGTAGGTTAGTACATTGGCTGTGCGTGGTCTAGGCATGTACTTGTGTCTCAGATGGGATCTATCTCTCTGCTCTGCTGGGGAACATAGTGAATCCACTGTGAAAATGAAGGAAGAATTAAAACAAGTTTGTTCAAATACTGTAATTGAAGACATTACATTACCATACCTGCCAACATTTGAAAATAAGAATTTGGAATTTCCAGCAGGGGTCGACTGAGTATACTGACCATATCTGAAATCCAAATACACAATGCAAAATTATGAGCATGTTTTGTTCCAAAAATATTAAAATTTCTCTTCTTTAATTGCTGACAGGAGTGAGGGGAACCATCTCGCCAAAGTCAATTAATAGAGCTGAAAATACACAAAGTCAATGAAAAATGAAGCATCTTTTAAAAATATTGATTTTTTTTTCTTTCTTATTTAATTATTGATGGTAGTAGGGACAGTAAGGACAAATACCTCACCAAAGTCAAAGTTTGCCTTTTCCTTGGAGATGTAAGCATAGCAACAACTTAGGAGATATGTGTACTACATACTAGTAGATAATGTACAGGTATGTGCATTAGGACGCACCCTGCATAGTACATGTACAAAGTCCTTCATACCGGCCTTTCTCATTTAATAGACTACTTTGGTAATGCATTCAAAGGAGCACATTTTAATTAGCTCACCAGCTACATTTGTACATGTATACCGTGTGAGTCAAAAAAAAGTTTACACCTAGAAAGTCGCCAATTCTTTTTAAGATCATCTATGAACAGTAAATTATTATGCATCTTATGAAAGAGTGTTTTATCCCAAATCATTTGGTGTCATTTTTGTGTGGTATGTGTTCACGCTTGGATGAACAGGGGGCATTGTTTACGAGAGTGCAAAAATTGACTTGCGCCAAAGTGATGCCTACAGCATGTATTATGTTGGGATTAGCGGAGCGAGAGAATGAATTGAATGTATCAAATGAAATGCATTGGATATGCTTTTTGCAGAAGCAAAGTCACACACGCACACACACACAAACGCACAAATGTTTGTTGATATTTGATATTAGATATTTGATATGTGTGGCATTATTCATTTTGTTAGGGATGTTACTTGGATCTGCAAAAACCGATTTAATACCCAAATGCCAATTGTTTTATTTAAACATCACATAAGCAACTTTGGCGCAAGTCGATATTTGGACTCTCGCAAACAATGCCTCTTGTTCATCCAAGCGTGAACACATACCACACAAAAATGATACCAAATGATTTGGGATAAAACACTCTTTCATGAGATGTATAATAATTTACTGTTCATAGATGATTTTTAAAATAATTAGCAATTTTCTAGGTGTAAACTTTTTTTTGACTCACACTGTAGTGTCAAGATATTTGGTTCAGATGTTTCAAACAGTTCAGCGATTTCCTTTGTTACATGTAAGCAACCCTTGGCACATACATGTACAAGGTGTTGTTTTGTCAGACAAAGCTCTCATAAGTATTCAGAAGAATATCAAAGACCTATGAAGATGCTCACAAGAATCACCTGTGTGAGATGCAGTTGCACTTCAACATATCTATTCTAATTTACACCAGGTGATACTACTCAAATGCAGGTTGTTCCTCTTTAATAGTACATTGTGTTGTAATATACAATGCCATTTTTGGAATGTGTATAAACTTAATGCATTCAAACTTAATTATACATGTACAACAATGTATGTCTTTGTGAAGTGCCTGTAACAAATTATTCAATCCACCTGTTACACTGTATGCATAATTGTATTTCAATAGTTATAATGCACATATGTATTATGTGTTGCTAGGTAGGCACTATGAACATGCCTGACAAAGAAAGCGGACAAAATATACAGTTCCTCAGGTAGACAAAGGAACATCCCTTCACTGCTATTATGTAAAAATGAGTAGAACAGGTGTCACATGCATATTCACCTTTTTACATAATAGCAGTGAAGGGATGTTCCTTTGTCTACCTGAGGAACTGTATATATTGTCCGCTTTCTTTGTCCGTCATGTTCATAGTGAGGGCAAGCCATACTTATCCTACCTAGAAGTCAACACACATTTCTAGAAGCCCCCCCCCCCCTCCCTTCAATATAATTTCTCTCTTTGTCTCCTTAAAGGTGAAGTCCAAACTAGTCCAACTTGATATAAAGTTGCTTTTGATAGAAGCAGAAAAATTAAAAAAACAGATCTGTGGAAAATTCAGTAAAATCCAATAAAAGATAAAGAAGTTATGATTTGTTGAAGCTTTAATCAATTAAAATTGAATACAATTTCTTAACTTAAAAAAAAAACTGGATCTTGCTCAAACTTTCACTGTTTCTCTTATTTTTGTGCTTTCATCAAAACTAACTAGATATCAGGGTCTTCTTCCTTATTTAACACACTTACTGGAACCTTGATGGACATCTTCTCTAGTAGTAGTTGCATCAAGATTTTGAAAGTGCTAGACTGTTTATAGTAAAAAGAAATGCGTCAAGTGTGCCCCCCCCACCCCCTCCCCTTCTTAACTGATTATTGTGTTTCATTTCTAAACTTACCTTGATAAACTTCTTCTTGAATAGTTGTATCAGGATTCTGAAAGCCATGAACCGTTCCTAGTTCTTTTCCCATTGCTGAATGGGCATCATGGTAACCAGGTACCGTCTTAAGATTACAGGTCAGGAACACACTGAAAAAAGGAGAAAAAGGGTTTTAGATAATGATGATACTTCTGTATGTACATGTCATGTGCACACCTCACAGTTACAAGCACTTCATGAATAGAAAGATTCCCTTAGCTTTGAACCCGGACAATAAAAGAGAGTTTCATATTTTTGTTTCATTAAAAAACCAGGGTGCTATTAAAGAATCAAGAATTTTTCCCTCCAGGTTAATGTCTTTCCAAGAACTACTCTGTAGATTTTCTTCCCATGAAAGTTAAAATTTAACACAAAGTTTGTAGTTCAAAGTTTATACAGAAGAGCATAGGTTGCTTATAAATACAACATTTTGACAGAATGAATTAAGATGCCAGATGAAGGGAAATGATACCAACAACCTTTTTCCTGAATCAAATCTTAATTACTTTTGGAATGCTTTTTATATATAAGCTTAATACATGTATAACGGATAATGCAGCACTTTTGAAAATGAAATAAAAAATAAACTCCCAGACTGGTAGGTTAGATGTTTATACTCTGTCATAATATTTAGTAAATAAAACACATACCCATACAATATACGCAACTATTTTACAACAAATTAACAAACGTTTTCAACTGCGACAAGCTGTGTGACGAAGAGCAATGTACATGTACATGTATGTACATGAACGAGGTGACCTTGGTATGTACATATCCATTATTGTGGTTTCAAAAGAAAATCTATATTAGAACATGTATGTATCTTCCATGCATCAAAGACACAACGATCAATTGTTTGATATTAAACCACATACATGTATGGGTTGTTACGGACAACACTCGTTGCTAGGCAGTCTTTGAGAGATCTCAAGCTAACGTCATAAACAAAACAACCCTGAATATGCTATATGTAGCTACATGGACGCCTAATTGCCTTCATGCTATAAATTATGCAACAGTACTGGTAGGCCTACAGTGTACAGGAACAGGGAAGGGGGCAATAATTTGCCTGATAAGTTGCTGAAATTTAAATCAATTTAAAACACAACAAAAATTGTCAAATATTTGGACTGAAAGAGTATAAACGGTGTTTAAATTCAGAAGTTTGCTGATAACAACCTTGCATTTACAGTATGTTTTTAAAGAATGCTTGACTCAGTTGATTCATTTGCTGATAACAATCATGCACATACATTGTATGCTGGGCACACACGCACATACAAAGATTACATGCAGGATGAATAGGAGGAAAGGAAAACTAACATGCTGAAATATTCAGTCATTTGTTGATAACAATTTATCAAATCCCTGACATCTCCTTCAATCAATTTCCCAGGCAATGCCCATATGGACAGGTATACATGTACTTTTAAAAGATGAGCGTGATATTACTGTAATAAAAGAGATGAATAATTGATGAATATGTATACACTGCCATTCAAGTGTATAGGCTCAATTGGACACAGGCGATCAGTTTTTCACACTTACTGCATAATGAACTTCCTATTTTAGTAAAAAAGTACAATGACATTGCACCATCTGATTGGAAATGGATGTAAGAGGTTACAGGTACATGTAGAGCTTAAAAATGCTTCAGACAAGAAGATGTATATTTGGATACTGCTACAGACCACTGTTAAAGGTACTATGTCCCATTTGCAGGCCAAAAAAATGAAAAAGTTAAATTCCAACTGCATTTGAAAGATAATACTAATTTAGAACTTCCCTTAAAAAGGTAGGGCTTGAAAGTGTCTTCAAGTGGGAAAATAATGACTATTAGTTGTCAAATCGACTTTAGGGCTATAGAGCCCAAAAGTAATAGTCTTGATTTTCAGACAATTGTACCGAATGGTCATACGTTTTATGCTGAACAAAGATTCAATCAGTTTAATCTTGGCCATCACAAGAAGTGGGTTATTGATGTAGACAAATGCTCATGTACCCTTTACAACTCTTTTCATGTATGTTATTACCAAAGAAGAAAAAAGGCCAGTCAGTCACTCAATAGTGTCTGACAGTGAAGTCTAGCAAGTAAACGGGTTTCCTTGCATAATTTGAATATGAGGACACTGCTAACGTTTAAATTTCACAGATAGGACATACATGACATATTCATAATTCCTGCAAAGTTCTACAGAATTTGAGGTTGGCTGCAAAAGGGACATACCTGTAGTACCTTTAATGGAGCTTAGACATTTATTCCTACCTTGGATATACTGTGAACTGCATCACAACCTTGAACATGAACTCTTATAGCAAGGTCATAAAGAGTTTGTCGTAACAAAGCCCGTCTTTCTCTCCAAAACTCCATCTACATGTACATCTTGTATTAGAGCTAAATTCATGGATGCTTCTTTCTTTTATGGTGCTGTTAGCAAACTTGAAACATTTCTGCAGCACCTACCGGTATACAGAACCTTGATGTATTATAATGAATATCTTCAATGCTCCACCCATGCATGTGCCTCTTTAATAGAGCCACATTCATGGATGCTTCTTCTCCAATGAATGGACACTAATGCATTCACCTAGACCTGTATCAAAAGTTCTTTTTAATAGAAAGAATGCAGCATATTTGAATACAATGAATAGACCAGTTTACGAACATTTCAAATTTCATGCCTATATACAGAACTCTTTGAACAAAGGTTGTTCTTGACAACCTGAAAGTCTGCAAGACACACAGTAGCAACAAATAATGTACACAGACTGGATTCCACATATTGTCCTTCACAACCGTTTAATTGTCACTAATATTTAATTCCCCTCCCAAGATTCAAGAGGAAGAAGCAGCTCTAGAAAAAACGATGAGATTTTGGCACCAAATGTATTTTTTTAAATTCTAATGGGCTTTTCTAGTAGTGTACAGAGACAGTAAAATAAAATGATGATATATGAAAAATGGTGTTTGGTTGTGTTAATGGGCCTAATATGACAATATCACTTCTTCTTTGTAACCCTCCTTCGCTTTACTTTCTATTGATCTCACAGGGGAAACAAGAGATTGTTAGAAAGAGCTTTTTGAGATCTATTATACGCTTCCAACCTTACTACCCCCAAGTAAGTAATCAATAATTTCCTCCCCTCAAGGCATGCCTCTCCTTGGATGCTGTCTTATACACCCTGCTCGGTAAACTTGTTGATGAAAAATAAGGACAGTACTGCATCACAACAACATTGATCTCATCTTTAAAAAGGAGTCATGGCTTGCTATTAAGACAGAAATGGACTGGTTTACACTGTACTTACAACATGTATCATAAGTGTAGGGAAACTTCCGGGGAATATGTGTCCTGTACAAAATATGTATTTTGTTAAATTTATTTCATTAAAAAAACAATATATATCTTAACTTGACCACTTAATAGAATTACATGAACACATATCAGAAAGAACCATTAAATGGTCATTTTGAAAGTAATTGAAGTAATAAATTATGGATATATATATATACATGTCATAATGGACATATTGCATAGAATCGCTCATAAACATATCGTCCCTATTTTCACAAAGTGACGTTAATGAGGAAAATCGCATACAATTTGCGAAAATAGGGACGATATATGTATTGACATCTTTAACAAAAGCTACTCTTGGTGATCTGGAAGTTTACCAGAGGCATGCCAAATACTACATTGCCTCAGTCACACTGCCAAACCAACTCTACACTGGCTCCAAATACTGACAGCCATTTGGGGGTAATGACAGTTTCTGTTCGGTCTGGTGTTGGTCTTATTGGTGTGACTAAGGTATTACGGTAAGCAAGAACTAATGTTGGTTCCAATCAATCAACACAAATAGTATCATAAAGAAGGGGAGAATTGAACATCTGCATCATATAGGTTTCTCACCTCTAGGATGAAAAGTCCATACATTTGTATCAATTGTTAACCGCTCTTTTGAAGACGGCTTCGAAATTGAGTTGCATTCACCGAAGGCTTACATGTCGTGTAGGAAAGCTTATAACTCAACGCCTTGTCACACAAATGAACAAATGAATGAAGGACAGTTTATTATTTAGTGAAAATTGGCTATAGAACTAAGCCCCTCCCCATTGAGCAATAATTCATGTGTGCCTAAAGTCTTGTAATTAATTACTAAAGTGTATGTGCAGTTGCGCACATACTACCATATCCTTTACTATGATAATACACTACAGGTGTAGGCCTTCATGAAATGTCCACTCATACAAACGTAATGTCCATAATGGTTTTTTTTAGTACCGATCATTAATTTGAGTAGAGGGCAAGTCTAAGCAACAATGTTTTTCGATCAGTTTTATCAACCAAATAAAACTTTACGATACATGGTTCTGAGGTGATCGTAAAAGTGTCAACCAGTTAGAGATATAAAATAGGCGTGTCTTTGAATAAAACGACTTTGTAGTTTTAAAAGTCACTCATTATGATTATTCACATTATTGTTACTAATAATTAATAGATTCTTGGCATAAGAGTTTGAAAATGAACGATGAACTCCATTACAAATCCAAGTCAAGGTTGTAATTATAAAATATTATGTTATGCAAAGGAGTGGAAGTCAACTTATATATTGCAGCCGTTAGCCCTTGAACTTGAATCCACTTAAATTTATTGTGAAATCCATAACAAAATATATTTTGAATAACTTTTGAGAGTAGATTCAAGTATTTTGAGCATGATTCCACCCCAAACAAAGTCAAAGTGGAATTCCACTTAACCCCCCCCCCCCCAAAAAAAAAAAAAACACATAAACAAAACAAACTAGAGTAAACATGTGTGATACAACCAAAATAACAACAGTGATAATGTCTTACTCTACATGTAAGTCTTAGTAGAAGAATGTTTGCAGTGCTTTCAATTCCCTCAATAACAGATCAAATACAGTCACGTATTATGCTACAGAGATACGATAATTACAAGAATTTAGATGAGGATCACACAAACCCGCACTAATCTCCCTTCCATTTTTTTTGAGGCACCTGAAGTTTCAGTCACATTGAAAATCAATATTTAGCTGTAGTATATTATGAGTCAACAAAATACAGAATATAAAAAAATAACAACACAAATTAAAGGCCTACTTGTAAATGTAGCTACAGAGTACAAATAGTAGGAGTCAAAATAAATATACACATCCCCGAGCGAAGCTCGGGGATGTACCCCGCTTGCTCCAAAAAGCCGCTGAGCCCCCTACACATTTGCCGACGACACGAATATCTATTCTATCATAACCTTTATCACCTTGGGAGTGTGTTCTGGGTGTTCGGTATTACATGAGCTTCATGCAGCTCTATTTATTTTTAAATAAAAATGTTAAAAACTCACCTAATCCTGCCTTTTTATCAGTAAAGTCCTTCACACAGCGAACAAAGTTGTGTGCAGTCCTATGGGGCTCGATCTCATGTAATCGCTGTATATGAACCGGAAGGTAATCGCAACTCTGTGAAGGTCAAGTCACGTGACGAGATCGCCCGAGTAGCACGCGCGGAAGCAACTGCTGTAGCAGACGACGCGACGTCTATACTGTGTGCAATGTAAATTTATAGCGTAATAAAAACATAAAAAAAAAAAACATAAAAACATAAAAACATAAAAACATAAAAACATAAACATAAAAACATAAAAACATTAAAAAAAAAAAACATAAAAACATAAACATAAAAACATAAAAACATTCAGTTCATAAAACGAAGGTGGCTTCCTAAAAATAGCCGTGAATGTTCTTGGCGAGGTGGTTGTTTTGACTTGATGACGATAAAAGCCTTTGTTTTTTGGTGTAAAATTTTGTTTACAATTGATGCAAGAAGAAATAGTTCCCTCCATTTTAGCCTGCAGCAGACGACAAGCTTTCCGTAACACATTGAACGCACACGTGCTCGCACTTCCGGTTGCGCATGCGCAATACGTATGTTTCGTGAAGCTACTATTTTGGAATTTTAGTGCGATCACCAAGGACCAAGTTTTAGGTTAATTTGTTGCATTAAATCAGTAAAACCTCACTATCAGATATCAAGAAAGATGACAATGGATGCGCACAGCAACGTGGCATAGCCAAATGTGAGTATAGTTCCAAAATAATTAATTGCGTTAATTTAAAATGTTTTTTTTTAAATGTAGAAATTCTAGAATTGGCCGTTCACTGTACTGGCGGTATGGGAGGAGGTCAGACGCCGTGCTACGCACGGCGTCTGGTCAGGCTAGAGTCAAAATAGTCTGATGCTAAGTATAGAAACTCCAAAGTGTTATAGATGACTTTTGTCTTTTACAATAACAATGACATTTGAATGGTAATAATATACATCAAATATGTCACACACGTATATACATATATCTATCATGAGTTTAAATAAATATTTCAAAAATGTTAATAATATTATCTAATCTTGCAAAGAAACACTTAAAGATAACCTTCAAGTTGAAGTTTGAACTATGCACTCAAGTCTTGAGTGATTAATGTACTTACTTTTTAGGATGGGGTTTATTTCTTCTGAGAGAGGACGTGGGTCTCATTTCTGCCAGCTTTTCTTCAGTCACATTCTCTTTCCTGTAAAAACTGTGTCCGTATGTTGTTGGCTTCTTGTTTGGTGTTTTATTCCAGTCAATTTTATCTTCAGTCCAGGCATTCATCGCCTCGGCTTTGATCGCCTGGAACTCCGGCGCGTCCAGAGCCGTAGCGCCCGAAGTTCTGAAGCGGTAGCCCGTCATGGTTGGGTCGGCCGATTTGGACCGGTATCGCGACACAGGGTTCCTAAAACCCGGTAGAATGTGTCCAGTTGCCATTTCGAGAATCTGGTTTGAAACCTCGATATTTAGACAGAAAAGTACGCAATTATTTCACTTTGGAAATAAATCAGACGACTTCACATGTTCAACGAAGACAATCAAATTTCAATACATTTTCACGCGTACACCTGTACGAATTCCCTAATACCATACCGAGTGGTAGTGTATACAGGTGGAGCGAAGCGGCGTAGCGGGCTCTAGGCAACAAGCCTCTCATGGTCTTTGTTATGATAAAGGCTCTAACCCCAAGCTTTGTATACAATGGAATAACTTGTGGCGTAGCTTTCTGCCTGCGTTATCATATGGCTTATCGCAGATTGTATTTACTCTTCTTCACCCCGCGTGCCTTTTCCCATTTCTTCCCTTTTTCTTCTTTTCTTTCGTGCTTTACTAATTTCTTGACAATTACCATTTCAGTATTTCCTTACTTGAGAGCTTGTTAGTTCCTTCCTTTCTTCCTCAATTTATCCCCTTCTTTAATTATCCGTCTCTCACCCTCTTCAGGTATTATGACATAGTTTGAATTCCTTGGATTACAAAGGCATTATATTCATTTACCATTACTGACAATTTAAAAGACCAAGGGTTTTGATGATATTGGTAGCTGTGTCTCGATTGCGTCAAAGTTTGTTGTTTTTTTCTTCAAAATTTCAACAATATAATGATGGGAATAAAATTCCTATATAAGCAGCTCCCTGGAAAATCTTATAAAAAAATCCTAAATTTTAGGAGGGTGGTTGCGAGATTGTATTCAGAGCTTTTAAAAAGGTTAGCTGTTTAATGCAGAATCTTGAAAGTGGGTGTGTTGTTTAGTGGTCAGGGGCGGATCTAGTTTTTTTTGCAACGGGGGGAGAGGGGGGGGGGTTGACCTAGTGGCGGATCCAGGATTTTCCAAAAATCGCGCCGTTTTACTGTTTTACTTTTTCTTCTTATTTTTTTTTCTCACTTGGCCGTCCAAGGGGGGAGGGGGGGAGGGGGTAAACCGCCGAACCCCTAGATCTGCCCCTAGTGGTGGATCGATATCTAGGATTCTCTGGCAGGAGGGGGGGGGGGGGCAAAGCCTGAACATTCTCTTTCATCAGATTTGGCGGTGCTTTTTTTAAGTCCCAAATTTCGCCAAAAGCCAACAAGACAAGAAGTTTGACATTTTCGGATGCTAGAAAAGGGGTTGGTGTCTGGACTGAAATCGTTGCAGGTGTAGGCCCATAGAATTTAGGGGGCACGTTTTTATAAGCATTTTGTACTCAGGTTGATGTTTTTTGCCTTCAAATATAAGATTGGATAGCCAGGTGCACGTGCCCCCCGTTCCCCGTGATTGTTTACATAGAACAGGTTTGAGGAAATTTCTCATGCCAATTTTTTTTCACATTTTCAGTGATAATTTTCAGTGACCTTCGCTACAACTTACAAGAATCATCATAATTACTTCATTTTTAGAAGAGATGAATTTGTTTATGTGCCTCCATTTTCTAAATTAAATCATCTATATGGCTCTAAGTAAAATCTCTTCTTCACTTCTTCTCCCCTTCTCTCTCTCTCTTCCTCTCTCGCACTCTTCAACTCTCTTTTGTAATACCCTCTCTCCCCATCTCTCTGAAATAATGGCACATGCAAGTTATTATTCATTTTAACAAAGTTCATTTATTTACATGTTTTCAGTACAAAGTTATAAGCTGCATTTGAAGGTTGAATTATATATGCCGAAGTATCATTATATTTATTCAAATTTGTAAATTATAGATGTAATCAATTAATGCATGGGATTTTATCAAATGCCTTAAGAATTATTTCATTCACCTGTTATCAGTGGTTATGAATATTTGTATTTCAGTAGTCACGATTTCGGAACTTGACATTAAACTGGCCTAGTTGTCAAAATTGCTAGTTCCCAACAATTTTGCCTAACCCTAACACTTAACCCTAAAAAGGCCGGGCTATTTGAGGTCTTACTACAGCCGGGGGGGGGGCCATTATGGCCCCCCTTAAGATCTCGGCCGCGAAGCGGCCGATCGCCGCGAAAATTTGCACGCATGTCAAGTGAAGTGTATAGAATAATATAATAATTTCAATTTTTTGAAAAATTCACACATTGCATATTTATGGTAATTTATGCAAATAAAATCATAAAAATCACATTTTTACCCATAAATAATATATTGTTCATATTTAAGCATTCTTTTTCACTACATATATTCATTAGACCATTCTGAATAATAATACAAAAAAAAAATTGGAAGAGCCAGCTTATTCCTTATGTTATCCCTTGTTTTGATAATTTCTTATCATTATTTCATTGTTTTTTTAACTTATGTATTTCATTGTTTTTGTTGTTTTATTTCATTTCTTACTACAATTCAACTATTTTGACTCCCAAAACAACCACCTAAACTTTAAACAAGACCCAATAACCCATGTTTGTTGTGTTTTTAGGAAAAATGACTTTTCCGTATGTTTTGTACACAAATCACGAAAATGAGCGATTTTCGGGCTGACATGCAAAGACAAAAGGTCACGTGACCTTGTAACCGTAGGTCCGATTTTCAAAAAAATGATTTCAAAAGTTGCGCAAGACTCGAAAGAAAAAAGTCAGCGAGCGGCGGGGCGCCATCCATATGCGTTCCCGAGCAATCAGAAAAATCGTGGAGGGGGGGGGGCATAATGCCCCCCCCGGCCTTATTAGGGTTAATTTGCCCTGCTTATGCTGCCCGTTGCTTGAATGATTTCGCGGTGAACCTCATGCACATGCTCTGTTGTTAAGAACCAGTAACCTGGACAACAAACGAACATGCCGTTAACACTCAGGTCCCGCCCCCCCCCCCCCCCCCCCCCCCCCACTCAGGTTCCGAAATGACCGCATGCGTGTTGCCAAAATGTCCTTTTCGTAACAAAAGAAAAAGGTCGACCCGTATTGACTTTACACACCGGACTTTTGCTGAAAAGGGGGGGGGGGGGGGGGTCGGTTGGAACACGCATATGCGTACCCTAAATAACACTGAGTGGGGGGGGGGGGCGGGACTCAGGTACTCTATAGGCCATTTTCGAAGTGTAATCATATTCGATGCATGCGTTTTTATTAAGTGCCTCTTCATGAATGATTTAATTCAAGTGTTATCAAAGTTACAGAAAATTGTGTTTCAAAAGTCATAAGTGGCCATTTTAGTAATGTAATCAAATTTAATGCACAAATCTTGGTTGAAGGAGAACTAACCCCAAAGAATAACTTTAGTTGTTCTGAGAGATTTATTGCATGCTTGCCCGTCAATCTACTCCCCACCAAAGTGTATGAGAAAGGCATAAAGCCAAAATAAAGCACAGTCTCTCAGCAAGACATGCCGGGGCATCGCTATTTTCTTCAGTACTATGCGGAGTCGAAAATATCAACTAAGTGTATTCAAGTTTATGGTGCTTCCTTCCCAGGTGTTTGTAGTGTTGAAGCATTTCATTCACCTGCTATTATCCTTTGTACTCCAATCGCAAGAACGCAAATTGCATAAATAAGTTGGTGCTGTTCTTGGGTGAGGGTTTCGCATTTATGAAATAGATTTTACAACCGCTATATTTTAGTATTTTTAATAAATGAGTTACAATTATTGTTCCCCTGTTATAATTTTTTCACCAAACGTAATTTTTACCTTCTCGTCTATGATTTTCCCTCATTAAAAAGCAAAGGTTTTGTTATTTAATTAAAAAATCTTTCTAATTAAAGATGGTGTATGATACATATTATGTACAACTCCACCTGGTACGTCACATTTGACGGAAAATGTCTGCGCCCATGTCATGCTAAAAGGCATACATTATGCCAAGAAATCTTCATTGATATATCTCTTGTACACGTTCGTGGCACGATCTTACTACATTTTGCACCATGACAATAATATGTGCACTATATCTTAATCCCATGTAGAGGAGTACTTAGTAACCAAGGGGGTCAGGGGCATCAACACATTTTAGGATGGGAGGGCAAAAACGTTTAATAATCAAAAGCTCCCGCTTAATATACACTGTACAACTAATTCTAAAACTTCTTGAGGGTATTACCTACTAATACGATTGGTTAGTCAGTGTCTGCATTCTCATTAACTGTTTTGCGTCATGAGTACAACAGTAAGAAATGAAGTTCGATGTTATAATATCAAGGACATACATTGTAGCTGGTACTATTAGATCGATAACTCTGTGACATATCCACGACAGAATAGTCAATTCATCGATATCTATGGCGTACATATTCAGTTATTAACAAATCACATCAATACTTTATAATATTTTTCGATGTATTTTTCGATGTGAATGGAAGAAAAAAGATGCATTTAATACAATGTTGTAAAATACATTATATTTACATAGAATTACATTTTCAAATTTCAAGATTAAGAACGACATAACAACATTATTTTAGTAATGTAATCAAACTTTCACATTCAACATTCTGACAATTCTGTGTATAAACTACAGAGAGTAGAGTGAGAGAGTAAGTCAAACATAATTATATACTTAAAGTGAGAGATAGATAGATAGTGAGATAGAGAGAGAGAGAGAGAGAGAGAGAGTGGGAAGATTGAAATTTGGGCTATCAGATGATGGAAGTGGAGAATGGGGAGGAAAGGAGGTTGTGGAGGAAAGGAGGTTGTGAAGGAAGATACGTAGGACAGATGGAGAGAGACAGAGACGTAGGAAGAAAATAAAAGGAGGACAAAAAACAAAAGTAAAAGTAAACACTGAGAGGGAGGGTGAGAGAGACACATAGAGGAAAGAAAGAGAGACAGAGATAGAAAGTGGAAAGGAGGAGATGAAATCTCAAATATGTCCAACGAATGTGGGTCAAAGATAGAGCAGGGACTTGATAGACAAGGACTGGAATCAAGCCGCTCTCCTTTGACCCCATGCTCCACGCCGCCGAAAAGTTATGCGCTAATCTGCAACTGTTCACCAGGTGGTATAATAAAAGAGCACATGAATTTTCAGGATTTAGAATTCCTACATCAGAAAATGGTATCACAGCAATTGTTCGCTGTCCCTTCCAATGATTTCTCATCCATTGTTGAATGTGTAAAGAGTAGAACAAGCGAACACAAACTTGTGTAATTTCAACCTTTTTTAAACTTGAAAAATACAAAAAACACGCGAAAACACGCATTAGCGAACTAAATGTTATTGAAGATTGTAAATCATGGATCAAATATCGGGACATTAAAGCATGCACAAATTAGCGCATCATCCTAAGATATTGAGTTTTTGAGGATGTAATTTTTCTTTTACCAACTCTGGCACACAAATTATAGGAAGGACGGAGTTCTAAATTTGAAAATTTGTTTGATGCACTATTCCCAATACAATCCCCATATAAAGTTTTTGATTTACAGTGAAATTTTGCCGGTAATTTAATATTTTGTAATAAATGTAAAACTGGTGCCTGGCTTCTGAAAGTCCCCGCAGTGGAAGCGCGGTTCGGAGCATGGAACTTCAAAGCCAAGTGGACTGTTACACATCCCATTGTTACGCTTTAGAACTCACGAATGCGTTGAATTAATTACAAGAGTCTCGCCGGCTTGATTCCAGTCCTTCTCTAACAAGTCCCTGGTCCAAGGTAGAAGAATGAGGGGGGGCGTCATGCTTGCTCAAGAGGCTCTAGCACCCCCAATTCATTTACTAAACAGATGGCCGTCCATGAATAAGGACTACACCCAAATTGGCAATTCATTCTGTTTGAGCATTCTTCTATTTAAAAAAAAAGTAATTCCAAGACACCCCAAGATCAGGAATCTATTCCTCAGCATAGACTTCTACTGATGCAGGCGCCATTATGAAACACCTGGCCAGCGAAGCATAGGCACCCAGCCACGCAGGCCGTGGGGCCTGTGCATCGCTGACCATCGGGGTCCTCGCACGTCGCCAGGCACGGCGGACCACACTCGTCATAGGACATGGTAGGTGGGCATTGCAATGCTGTAAATGAAGGTAAAATATATAAGAAAATATTGATAGTAACTTCATTCCTTCCATTATCGAAATTCGAAACTTCATTGTTAATCATGATCAAATCAGACATCCCATTTTATTTCGGGGACGTAACGACAAAGTAATACACGTTTTAAAAACATAATGCATGATGATTAAATGATAAAAAGAGAAGAAAAATGCACCTTATAAACGTTAAATAGACGAAGTAAAATAAATTAAAAGATGTCAAGGGGATAGCATCGGGCCTCGCACAGAAGACAAGGAAAAAACAAGATATAATTTTGTGTGTGCAATTGTAATAGTTCCCTTTTAAAAGGAGTTTTCTGGAGGGAAAATACATCAACCCTACTACATGACCAATGACGTCTCTAGATGGAGGGGTGGCTTTGACCCAAAACCCCTCTTCCAAATTTCCTTGGGGCTAACTTTAAAATGCTGAAGCCTTGTCAGCATATTACAAAAACATATTTGAATCTTGCTCTGTAAGCATGGTAAGAGGAAGAACAATCTTACCACAATTAGATAGGCTTCTCCAGTCTTCAATATCCACACCAAGATGGCGTCGGCACTCGTTGACATACGATGATATCGCCTCGCAGTGACATGGCTGACGAACGCCACACGTGCAAGTATCTTCAATACAATTTGTGATGTATGGCTTCGGATCTACCTCACTGACGCAACGCTTGAAGTTATTTTTAAAGAAAACACGACATTTTTTGAAGGCAAGACCAAAGTCTTTGTAACTGACCGACGAACATCTTCCGATTTTCAGGTATCCGAACTTCATAGGACGAGTGTTCCTTTGCTTGCAATGCCTGAGATAGGAATATTGAAACATTACACATCAATCAATTTGAAATCGTCAGTAGTATGGAAGAATTGCTTGGGGTCGCATTTCAATTTTTAAAGAAACACAATGAAAAGATGGACCTAATTCATTGTCTAGAACACCTTTTTGTTTACCTGTCTTTCCATCATTCGGCATCTCTCTCTCTCTCTCTCTCTCTCTTTGTTTTTTTTTAGCTAGCAGATGACCACTGTCTATCTTCAAACATTCAATTAACAGCATATTCTCGGTCACAATTAAATTTATGCCACCAAGTTACGTATTAAAATTCATGAACTTTCTAAAGATAGCAAACAAAGAAAAACAAAAGATGAACAAAAAATATTGACAAAAGGCATCTTGATATCTTACTTGTATCCATCTACTTTCCAGCTGTGTACCAGTTCTTTATTCTTAGACGTCCTGATACCCTGTCTGGTCATCTTATCATCCTTCTTGTTTCCATTCATGTTTCCGCACAGCCCTTTGACGTCGGCACCGTGCGTGACCGTCAGGTTCACGCTGACTCCGCCCGTCTGCGACCACGTCACCGTCAAGCCCTTGTTGGAGAAGACCTCGACGTCGCGCCCGCCACCGACGTGGGCGATGCGAACGTTGGCCGGGTTGCGGTGCGCGTAGGGTAACCCAACGGCTTCATCCTGGACAAAGACCTGGCCAGTGACGTCGACCTTGACCTCCAAGCAGTCGATGTAGACCAAGACGCCGACGCCGAGGTGGGTTTGACTGGCGTTGAGGAACTGGTGCTCCATGTGGACTTCGAAATTGGAAGTCCCGCTGTAATCGTGTGTGAGTACGTAACGGCATTCGCCATGCTGATCATAGGTGTACCCATCAAACGTTTGGTAGTGGCCCTCGTTGCTCACTGAACACGTTTTCATTTCTGCAAAACGGTATGAAAATGCGTAAAACGGTCATACCAACAACATGTTTCCGTTTTGTTCGGAGTGAATGAGTGCATAAAGGTGGATACAAAAATTACAAAGATAGTATTTAGTATGAACACCGGAATTGGTAAAAGTTTGAAAAGTCTTTTCTTCTTCCATTAAACTAAAGCTTCTCATTTGCCTATTTTCTTATTGCTTTCGGAAAAGGTGCTTCCTTTATGAATATTTCCTATGTGACATCAAATATTACTAACTAAGTTTCTCTTAAATTAATGGATGTTAGCCTAGGTAATAATCATACTAATTTGCAAAGGCCCATTTCGCAGGCCGAATTTTGACCACTTCCGTGATTTTTGACTGATTATTCATTCATTTTGAGATTGCCCCTTTCAAATTTAATAACGGTATAAGCTCGTTATTAGTTCGGTCCTATGACTTTAAAAATCTGCTTTACCTGGCAAACAAACCGGACAGCAACCACCTGGCAAGACTACTTCTGTTTCCAGCTGCGAAAAAAAGTGCATAAAAGGACTAATCAAGAGAGAAATAAACGACATATATCTATTGCACATAGTACATGCATACCACGAGTGTGGGTTGAGGAGGAGGAGGGGGCTAAGGCTAGGGTGAGACACCCATATTAAAGAGTTTCTAGAGCTAATTTGTAATCTTTCAAGTCCATTTTGCTAATCGACAAACTGACTGATGACTTTTTTTGGAAGCAATATATTTTTGAACTCCCGTTTTAAAACTGTGAGGACAATTGTTTCGCTTGTTTGAGACCTATTTTTGTTTAAAGTCTATGGCAAATATAGTGGAAACGAAGTGGAGGGGGTGAGCTTGAATTATTTTTCAACAAATATTAAGGTTACTCACCTCTTGGCAGAGAAGTCCTGCACATAGTTTGGGTGAACATTCTGCTCTTCCATCTTGGCATGCACATGCATTACATCCTTCTTCCCAACTATCTTCGGCCTGTGGGAACACAAATTCAGTTTTGAAGAAATATCAAAATTACAGGTCGCACAAAAATTAAATCTTTACGCGGATCCAAGGCAAAGGGGCAATGGAGCTGTTTAAACAAAAAGTCAGTAGATAATTTCACAAACTTATGTTCAGATTTAAGAACGCCAAGCAATTATGATTTTGATGTCTTTGGAAGTAAATAATGATACAAACGTGTCATCCCGTTAGCGATTTCATTTGTCTTTCATTCACTCTCAAAACAACATTTTATATGAACACTGAGTTGCCCGAAGTGTTTTACACTTTTTCATTCCCGCGACATAATAACATTTCACTTTTACTTACCGAATGGAATTTTCCATTGTGTTTGCAGAAGCTTACAGCTATAAAAACAAAAAGGGAACAAATAAACCAAATGTTATTGGCTTTCAATAGTGTATCTGACAGTTTATAGGCGGGATTTTCAAAGATTATAAAAAAAATTATGGCGATCATCAATAGGGTACACATTTATGGTGTGATTCAATAATGAGTACAACGAATATAATAGGCCCTTTACGAAATTGTTCTAATATAATGGTACTAGTAACTGAGAACTGCAGATAAATTGTAGAACAGAAAAAGGTTAAAAAACGGATCGATGAATTTAAGTTTCATTGCAAGTCTCATGTATGAGGAAGAAAACATACCTTCTTTAAAGATATACATGTATACATGTATAAACGGAGGCCTATATGAGTTATCTTAGGATGGTAATTCCAAAGAAGAATGTCCTCCTTTTCTTTCTCAAAAAAAAAAATTAATAGATACCGATGTAAAAGTGTTATGCGTATAAGAAGCAAAAGGGTGACTTTAAGAAAGTAACCTTCATACAAAACAAGTTAAGTTTAGGATATCTTTTATCAGGAGGAGATGGGATAATTGCGGGGGAAGAAAAAAAAAAGAGTTTTAATACTGAACAGGTCAAAATAAATATTAACAGATTTTGAAACGCATAATGTGAATTTTCTTACAGTTGCAAGTTTTCTGATCCAGTTGAAGAGCGTAACCATGGCGACAGGAGCAGATGAATGACCCCACTGTGTTCTGACAATGATGATCGCATCCTCCGTTGTTGACCGAGCACTCATTGATATCTGCGTAGTTTTGAAATTAATCACACTTTTTTATTAGCGAAACTTATAATGTTTAGAAAAGTATAAAGTTGAGAGTATATCTGTAAAATTATTTTACAATTGTATTCATTTTTTCTTCATAAAACAATTAACATTTGCCTCTTGAATCAAACTACACACTACCACGTAACGTTAATTAAAAAGGGATTGCATTTTTATACCATGAAGTACAATTTTGTGTCACGCATTTTGTTTCTAATCCTTTACAAATACTTTTTACCTGAAATGTTACCAACGGAACATCATTTTTATACTATTTCATACAAAATTTAAAGTCAGGATCCCCCCTCTCTCTGTCTCTCTGTCTCTCTTTCACCCGTTCACCCTCTCACTCTCTTTTTATCTCTCCTCTTTCATCTTATTATCTAGTTACACCCGTCAATTAGGCATACATTACATGTAGGTAATGGTGTACCTGAATTATTCTATGTAAAGTAGAGCAAGTAGCTATTTTGTGTAAAATAGAAGCAGTTCAGGGCTTCGTGACTCGCATTATCAACACTTACTTAATGGTACATACTTTTTAAAATTATATGTTATGTATTAAAAAACACTGACCAAATTGGCAACGTCTTCCGGTGAACCCATCAGGACATCGACATACAGGTTGTCCGTTCTGTATGCCACAGACACCTCCTTGTTGACATTCAATATCACGGCAGTCACCTTGATTCCGGCATGCTCCTCCTGAGATTTAAACAAATAACAATAAAAGAATAAAGAATTCAAAGTTATGAATAATATCCTGGTAGAAATATCATCATTTCCAGCGACTTTCTATTTCTATTCCAATTAAAAGTTCATACCCAAGTGGCATCTTGTTCTGACTTGTGCTTTCTTTAAATAGTAGCGGAAACGAAAAAGTAAATGACCATTCTATTTTAAAACTGCTTGCTGGTATATTGTCAATGGCCTTATCAATGCTCCCTCCTCCCTCCCCCTCTCCCCCTGTATTTGAAAATGACCACTGACGATCGTACAAGCAAGAAGTTATTAAGCTGAACCTCAATCAATTTTTTGTTCTTGAAACGGGTGATGCTAAAATGAATACTCACCATTGCAAATCTCTGATCCTTCACTCCGTCTCAGAGCTCCTCTTAGACCAGTCGACAGCTGAGCCCAAGAAAGTGCGTTACCAGAATTAGAGCAACAGGACCGTAAAGATAGAATCTCATCTCGAGTCATTGCAAAGTCCCATATATTAACCTAGATATAAAGAAACACCATGGCAGAATGAAAATGTAGTCAGTAGAAATATATTTAGAATTATATTTTCTGATTTTCTGATTATAGAAGGGAATAGATATACTAAGAATGTACATCTCTTCGATTTAGTGCAAGTCACCACAGAGTCTTTCTTCCAACCATTGCTGTTATATAAGAGAGATGGTAGTTTAATGCAAAAGATTGACTATTCAAATCCTAGCCAAGTGCTTATGTAATCAGAAGGGCATTCTCTCTCGATCCAGATGTTATAAATGAGTAAATCAGGCATTATAGAATTTGTCAAATCTGTGATCACAGTGATAACCGGAAAATAGTCTTTAAAAAAGTATATGCATGAGACAGTTTTCAGATTTTCACGACATTTGATCATAGGATAATTATTAAATATCATAGATGTATTGAACACATAAAAAATATATTCATATCAGCAGAATGCGTAATATAATGGAATAGATCTCACTTGTGATAAGCTACCGATGAAAGATTCCTTAGCCACGTAGGATCCGTTGTAAGTATCTTGTTCTTGGCCTACAACAAACATTCCTCTTCCTTTCACGAAGGATCCAGTCGATAGACCTGTTCCTGATGCTTCGTTGGATCCATCGAGATAGAACACCCATGCACCGGTCTCACTGGTCCAGACTACTGAGATGTAGTGCCAGTTGGCGTCTCTGCACATGAACAGGGAATATCAAGAGATGATTAGTGCTATAAAATAGAAGAATAGTTTTGAAGAAGAAAACAATTGTATTGCATTTATAACTATTGCAAATCCAAGATTTTTTTTTAATTTTTTTTTAAAATTATTTATTTAATCACGGTTAAAAAGCCTGCTATCAGCTAGAAGCTGCTTTTCAGCAAGGCCGTGAACAACAATTGAACACAACAAGTAAACGAACAGATTGAACAGAACGCCTAAATAATAAAAGTAGTCATATTTTAATAGCGCTTATTTCTTCGTTTCAAACTGTAGTTAATATTACTACAATCATCAGATTCAATTGCTCATCCATACACGCTAATATGTATTATCATATTTCCATTGGAATGATAGTTAGACAAAAGTGAATTGAGAATATACACTAATGTCTCAATTGTTGACATTTTCATCTATGTTCAATATAAAGTGATATCCTTGAAAGTACTTTGGTAATACCGTTATTCAGGTTCCTTACAATATCATTATACAAAAATACTCTTTAAAAATTCTTGCATCATTCATTAAAGAAAATGAATGTCAGAGCCTTAAGCAGATGATAGACGTAAAAAGGAAATCGTGGCGTACTTACCCGTTAGCCCTCACGTATGTAAACGCTGACTGCCCATTCACGAAAAAGACAAAACTGTTGTAATCTTGAAGAGTAAGGGTGTTGTCCATATCGCTGGCGCCATCCGACCTTCTTGTCGCATATGAAATGGGTGTTCCAAAGTTTGTTTGATCAGAGGTCTTCATCCAGAAGGCTAGTGTGAATTCATAGAGGTCTGGCAATACTCCTTCCAATCCCACCCTGTCAGCCGTTCGTGCAGTGGGAAAGGACAAGTCATAGTTTTTCGGCAGTTCTGAATTCAGATGTCACAAGAAAGAAACAAATAAATACTAAAGGAGCGAAATCAGATAAACCTAACTTTCACAATGACATAGTTATTTGTGATGCCAAGATATCATAAATTGACAAATCCGAATAGCGTGCTCCACATGTATACATGTATTTATTCTTATTTACAATGACTAGGATGTAATGCAGGCGATGCGAAAGAGGGTGGTTACTATTCTATGTTGTGTCTTTAGTTACATGTACACGAAACATGGCCGAAGCCTAACTGTGTCGCAGAGAACATTGCTAATCCCATATCAGTTTGTAGAGCGACCAATTGTGTAACTCATCTTATAGCTAATATCTTCTTCATTTGCGTATTATCCCACCGCTGTCATCATTCTATGAACACAATTATAATATTGATACTAATACTACTGGTAATAAATGACAATAATGATAATAATATGTCTTGTTTACCAAGGGTTGCCTCATAAGTATTCATACTGTTCTCCTTGAGGGCCTGTAGTTTCATTATTGGCCCTGCACAGTCACACAACAACCATCTTCACGGAACCGGGTTGGCAAAAGGATGCCTACATGATTTCACTCGAGTTATATCACCCCCTGGTAATGTGGGCCTTACGCACCTGTTTGGCAGTGATCTCCATTAAAGCCAAGAGGACAGATACACCTGTAGCCATCGATCATATCCTGACAGGTGCCTCCATTGACACAGTAGGCACTTAACTCAAGACACTCATTGACGTTGATCTCGCAGTTGCGTCCCTGGAATCCTGAAGGACAGGTACAAGTGTAACTGTTCCTCGTGGTTCTACAGGTGGCGTCTCCATGGCAAGGGGAGGATTGGCAATGGTTGCTGTCCAGCTCGCATAACCGCCCCGTGTAACCAGGGGCGCAACAGCAACTGAAATTCTGAAATGGAAGTGATTACGTTGGAGATGGAGATGGTTTTTCTTTTTTCTTCTGATACCGAGAATGTGGTATTCATGTATTTCAGTTCAGCAAGGAGGTTCGAATGATATAGTCAAGCTACCATAAAACAATTTTTTTGTTGTTTTGTTTTGTGTGTGTGTGATAGGGGCTTAACCTATCATAACACATTTATTTCAGATTTCCTCTGTTTCCTATTAAAGCAAACACATAATTATCAAAGAATTAAAAGCATTTGAAAGCATATATTTCCTCATTATTTACTCTCCAGAATAATGTTATTTATTTCGAGAAGAATATTGTATATAAAAACGCCTGCAGTTTGTTGATGTATTTCTAAAGACGCTAAAGTCAATTTTTCTGATACTTACGGACTTCAGATCGATGCAAGACGCTCCATTCCTACAAGGATCCGATGCGCAGTCGTAAAGGTTAATCTCGCAGTGCTCCCCCGCGAATCCTCCAGCGCATTCGCAGGTGTAAGACGCTATCCCATCTACGCAAATCGATCCAAACCGGCAGTCAGCTAAAATTGACGGTATTATGAAAAAGAAGGTTTCAATTCAACCATCATCAAATGGTCAAGAATTGTGACTTACAGGCGTCAAATAATCTTCATACTGGAGGGGGCACTATAAATTAGTCAAGTGCTAGACAGACAAAGATAGACAATTGAATCTCCCACAAAGTCCCTACGCTCCTCCCCTGCTAAATACAAGTGCTGGTAGAATAGATTGTAATTTAATTTGATACTGTCTCCATTCTTAAGGGGGATGCTGTAAAAATAGGGAAAATCAGAAAGAAACATGAATAGACTTGTAGAAACCCGACTTTAAAGGTAATGCAAAGTTTTGGTATGGGGTCATGAATTTGGTTCAAATGAACATATTGGAAGCATATGCGACCTTACAATATTCAGTGATCGTTGTCGCGGTTGAAATCGATTCTAAAGTTTTGAAATTATAAATAATAAACTCTTTATGTTGTATAGCTCCCTCTCATGGTCAAGATATTAATTAAGCTATAAAACAATGTTTCTTGACTAAAATTAGCTAATCCCGTTTGGAAATTATTTATATCACAACTACATTCTTACATTTTCATGGTCGAAGCTACCATTGTACGGCCGTACGGCGCTTTTTGAAATTTATCAGAATTTAATTTAATTCTAAATCAGTCAATTTCCTTGTATTTTGTTTCCCTAACACATTGTATATGTTTTTGTTGTCAGTTCCTGGCTTACCAATTCTGCTATATCACCTGCTGACAGAGAATTTCAGAAGTTTACATTGACTACTTTTGTTTTCGAGTTTTTCAAAGATGAAACGTTTATGATGATTACTCTAATTGTAATACTTACCAGTCAGACAGTCATCAATGTTGATCTGACAGTTCTCTCCCTTGAAACCATTCGCACACTCGCACACATACGCATTGACTAGGTTGATACACGTGGCATTGTTCAAACAGACGTCGTTCCCGAAGCATTCATCGATGTCCAACTGGCAATCATCGCCAGCGAAGCCGGGAGGGCAGACACAGTCGTATCCCTGTGTGACGTCCACACAAGTCGCTCCATCCGCACAGGGATTTGACTCACACTCGTTGATGACTGGCGGTAGACAAGGGGTACGTTTTAGTTTATCATCTCCCTTATAACTTGCACTACGTGTTTTAGCATTTTTGTTGTTTAAAGTTTTGCTTTAACAACATACCAATGAAACTTAAACAAACACTATGTGTTCTATTAGCCTATTCTATCAAGAACTATAACAGTTATTTTGGGGGCAAGATAGGCTCCCTGATTGGATTAAAATGCAAATGGGACAATATGCCAATTGGACAGTTAAACATCTTATATTGTGTCGATATTTGTAACATGTGATATGGCTATTACAACAAGTACAAAAAGACATAAATAAATGTTTAAAACAGGATAAAAGGGGTAGACTAGGGGATGGACGGAAGGAGAGGGAGAGGTGGGAAACAAGCAAAAACTTACATATAGCAGAACAACCAGTAAACCAGGGATGAAGGGGGAGATCAAAGGTAACAGATGGAGAAAGTAAAATGGAAATAAATATAGCTTGATAAATATAGAAAGATAAGGAGAAAGGAAGAAAGAGAGATCGAATGAAAGTAGTGTAGGTTGAAATATGACAAATAATATATGGATAAACCCTGACTTCATATCAAACATTTTATATCTAACATTCGCTTTCATAACACTTCAGGTGAACGAGAACATTAAAAGACTACTAAAAAGAAGATATCCAATTGATACAAGCTCCATCTTACCCTGACAATACTCTTTGGCATGTGCTCCTTCATGATGGGTGTACAAATCTCCTGGACATAGCGTACAGGACGTTTGCTTAGGTGCAGGTTGATAAGTACCCTTGGGACAATCCTGACAAGGAGCAAAGCCAGTCGGTGAAAATGTACCTCGTGGACATAAATCTGTACGACAAGACAACAAAAGACTTCTAAAGTGACTTATTGAATTAAAGGTAAATATTTATTAGATATGGTTTTCAGAAAATATAGAAATATGATAAAGCAACCGTCGATGGCTTGTCTTGGTCATCTAGAAACCATCGTTGATGAATGTTGCGCTTTGGAATAGTTTTTAAGAAAGAAGGTGCATTTTTAGTGCTTCCATTATTATTATTATCATTATGGTGATGTTATTGTGTAAAACAGTTTTAAAATCACGTCCATATAGATGGAGTGAATGAAGTGTTTTTAACCTCATATCCTACAAGAATGATAATGAAGATTGTATTGCATGACCAGAGAACTTTTATTTATTCATAATGCGTTACGATAAAAAGAAAGAGAAAAGTGTGACATAGCTGGGAAGATTATAAAGGTTAGGGATCTACTTTAATTTGGTGGCTCTCATGTTTATTACTCACATGGTTTCAGTCAATTCCCCCCTTAGAATATTATGTTTTCTTCCATCAATAAAGTGTTTTCAGTGAATTACATCAAGGGTTTAGACATATTTTGTCAGATGAACATTTATCATACAAATTATACTGTATTAAAACTCTCTTACTCTACCTTTGCTTGAAATGATACAATATTTTGGTGATTTTTCTAAAAACTTAAAGCGACCTACTTGTGCACAATTCTACATGGCTATTGCCTATTGTCCATGTCGTCAACCCATCTGGACACGTCGTACATGATGTTGAGCCGCGACCGGGTTCGTAGGTTCCTTGTGGACACGCGTTGCACGATACGAGACCACTCGTAGAATAGGTGCCAGGGTGACACAGGGCTGGTGAATTGAAAACAAGTAATTCAAATCAGCTGATGGGCTTGAGATTATGAGATACACCTGCTAGATATTTCGTTATTTGGATCACGATTTCTAGTTAATTTTAGTGTTATACATCAGAAAGAATCTCCAAAGAGAGGCCAAAGGTTGCATTCTATCTAGCAGTCTCAGGGAGGATCATACTACAAGAAAAAACAAACAACAGCTGGGAGTTTGTTTTACATAAAAGTATGACGGCACATCAATATTCAATCTGGCCAGGGACGCAAATCTTATTTTTAGTCCACTATTCCTCTTAAAATGTTAAAATAAAACGCAGTGAACTGATGATAATATATTAATGATAACAATTGTATTTATATAGTGCTTTTTCCAGATGATCCAAAACACTGTCCCATGGTCTATGAATATCTGAGAAAGTTTAGATTATTGCTAATTGTAAACATACTAAGGGCACAGAAACCTGACAAAAAGCTCGTTGGGGCTTACCCAAAACTAACATTTGGCTCTACTTTTATGTAAGCTACAGACACAGTAACAACTCACCTTTGCATTTATTGATAGACCTGGCTCCCAGAGTGGCAGTCGACGTGTCAAGAGGGCAGTCTTTACATGTGGTATTACCGTACTGGTCCTGATAGGTTCCTACTGGGCACCTCTCACAAACACCCTGGTTCTCGAAATTACCTGGGGCGCATGACACTGGAATGGAATGATCATATCTCACCATTAGTACAGTGCATTGGTACATAAAGGTGACGTAGGGTGTGTTAAGATATATTGACACCAGTCTAACTCACTCGGTGAAAGAGTGTGATTTGTTAAATAACTTTTATCTTCTCTCTTTCTTTATCTATCTTTTTTGTCCTCTGAATACCATGCAAACAAGTAAAATTACTGTACCAATCATTATGAAAACAGTTATTATCAAATGTCATTTTCTCTCTAAATCGCGATACATTGCGCCCAAAACTAAGGAGAGTCAAGAACTCTCTCGAGGGGAGTTTCAATTGTTCAGGCAACAATTCTTGTGAATTAAAAATCATTTTACTGAGAAAAATATATCTTTTGGTCCGGGAAGTAGATTGATATCTGATGAAAATAATATCATCGGCTATTAACAAGAAGGCCATACGAACTACTGATGGTAGCAACGGCTCTCACGGCTCAGGAAGGCAGTCGACGATGTATTTTTACAACTATTTGGAGGGCTTCGGTCTTATCATACGTTTCCACAACGATACCTTACATGTAAAAGTGGATAGAATTTTGTTGGTAATATTATATACACCCTTTTATGAAATATAACAAGGATAAGGAAACAAAAATTACCGCAGCTCCCGTTTGAAGGTATATGCCCAACATCACAGAGGATTGAGTATTCCGATTCAGGAACAATTGGATCGTCGCTGAGCGACAATTCGATGCCATCCACGTTAATTGTTACGTTACCATTGACAACGCTTTCTTGCACAGAGTTAACGGCTGCATCTAAATAATCCAGTACATTGACATCTGACCCCATGGTTTCCTATTAGGAAGAAAAGCATTCTGTTGAGTATGGTGAGTATTAAGAGTGACGTTTAGCAATAGAAGTGATTAATTTCACACCTGGTTATAACATTTATTCTAATAATATAATAATATCGTTGCTAGTCAACAGAAAACACTTTTTTTCACATATTTAAAATTTTGTTGACATA
Organism: Strongylocentrotus droebachiensis; assembly: GCA_035222895.1. Taxonomy (NCBI): domain Eukaryota; kingdom Metazoa; phylum Echinodermata; class Echinoidea; order Camarodonta; family Strongylocentrotidae; genus Strongylocentrotus; species Strongylocentrotus droebachiensis. The sequence continues at coordinate 78,991 of JAVYIG010004303.1, read as the reverse complement.
TTCACCAAACATCTTCCACGAAACTGCCACGCGTTTTCAATGATGCTAAGTTCACTTTCAAGATCATTTTGTTTTGCTCCCAATTAAACGAAAGCAAGCCCCTTAACCACACAAATAGAACAGGGTTAAGCCAAATTGAAAAGAGCATTACCGTAATTTCTACGAGCAGTGTAAATGTTATCTCGACGACATCGATTCCCCCGCTTCCATCTATTACTTGCCGTCTGTTTCGCCTCTGAGTCTGTCCACACTGCACGTTTACGTTCTCGAAGCTGCACTGAGTTTCCGACTGGCCGCACTGACCGAGTTTACCGTCGTCTCTTAGGTGTTCGAACACCGAGATGAAGTTTTTGCGGATCTTGTTTTGTGAGGTGTCATTTAAGCAGGACCCGTCGTATCGAAATCCAGTTCTTACGACCGCTATGTTACTGCGTCTAGGATCTAGTTGATGAAAGGAAATGAAAGAATGAATGAATTTTAATAAATAAAACATATTTTAAAAAATGAATTAATAAACAAAATTAGGCAAACATGCTTACTTTTTAAAGTGGGTCTAAAATTAAATGCCCGTTGAACACGAGGCGTCATTGTTATATATATATACATGTATATCTTTGTTATGTTACGTTGTTTTTCCCCGAGCCTTCGATAATCTGTTCCTCTCATCCCCCTCCCCCACCCTCTTCTATTAAAGGGACTTGGTAACATTGTTCAGATGAGAGATAGTGGTGCTAAGGTAGTGACTTCAATGCTAGATGTACAATTAAAGATAATCTGAAAATTTGAGTGAAAACGGACCATTATTCATGGTACAAATTGGGAAAAACTGATCTGATCGATTCCTTAATTCTCCCAACTATATTATTACAATTTAATTACATTTTAGGTGAATGTAAATCGTCACAACGCAATAAAATGGCTCTACATTCCATTCCAGACATTGAACTGTTGACAGATTTTTTATAGCCTGTTTTATGTCTTTTTTTCATGGAAAAACGGTTGGGAAAATTCAAAAATGGTTGAGAGAATTTACTGTTAATCACTGTTAGAGGGTGTCATACATCGACTCCTTCAAAGAAAACCATATATCTTTGTGGTTTGAGAATTTTTTCAGGATTTTTTGCATGTCAGATGGTTAGTACAGTAGAAGGAATATAGTAAGTAACATGTTATACAAAAATTGAGCAATTTTGTCATCAACCTTCAACAATGTTACCAAGTCACTTTAAAATGAATTTAATATCACGGTGGACTTTTCATTTGATTTGCAAAATGTTCAGATCAATCGCAGCTCTTTATAGGACAGATCCTTGGTAGTTTCTCTTCCAGTTCTTACTTGAGCAGTCCGGCCAGGGCATCTCTAGTGGCTCGTTGATGCGGTCGGGTCGGCTCCACATATGTTGACCGCTTTCATTGACTATGCAGGCGTAAATGTGCACTATGTCCTTAGTGAAGTGAAATCCTCTTTGGCAAGAAATCCGGCAGAGCTGGCCGCCTGGCGAGTCGACGCATGCTACTGCGCCATTCAATGGTGGTGGGTAGTACTCGCAGATGTAGTCTGAGGGGGTAAAAGAGATATGAGTTAAAGATCCAACTTAAGGATTTAAATGAACATGTATATGTTACAAATATATGCTTTACTGAAACAAGAAAAAAGTTTTACCATTTATAATTTAGGAACATAAATGAGTATCATTCAGTGGTAACTTAAAAAAATCAGCAGAAGATATTCATTTTATGAGTTACCGACCATGTTTTATTTCTTGCACGTTACTGACAAAACAGAATGAAGCTATTTCACGAATAACACAATCACAAAGACTTTCAAGAAGTCAACATTAGACAATATCAATAGCCTTGTCCAGCATCATTTAAAAGGTGCGAGCATTACAATGACGCGTCATGCAATCCGAACATGACTTCTATAAGATATGTGATAGGGTATTGAAGTGCCTTTGAATTGATTCCTTGAAAGTCTGCAAAGGTATCAACAACCAACCATTACTTTTTTTCTTTCAATGATATAATCAATCATGAACAAAAGCAACCCACTTAATTCGAACAACACATATTGCTACATATCGGTAACAGCAAACATGATAACAGCAGTTGCACATGATTGTGTCTATTTATGGACTGGTAAAGCAAACTTATTGTGTTAAATCCAAAGAACCCTCTCAACTTCGTAAAACACGTTTCGGGATATTCATTAAAAAAAACATGACTTTACTAGACACCCTGATAGTGACGCTACAGTCTTGCGTGTTACCCGACGGGTCTGTTACTCTCGATACGACTTCTGTGTCACCCAGCGGAAACCTCGACCCTGATGGAACACCAAGTAACTCATTGGACAAGGTTCCCGAGTTATCATAAAAATCGCTGGTATTCCACTCCTCATCGTCGATGCCGAGGTCTCCGAAAGGATCTAACCCGATGTGTGAACGCGATGTGTGAACGAGAGTGAACGTGTTCGCACAAGTGCTCCGTCAACCGTATACTTGTTAATAGAATCGGCAGCATTGAACAGAAATGTCGGGAAAAGATCGTCGCCTACAGAGCGACGGCAAAACGAAGGCCGATAGTCGGCCGAGAACTGATCGCAAACACGACCTCCAAACAGCTGCTGAAAATTTGAGCGACGAATGTGACTCTGAAGACTCTGATCTGATTTCTGCCATCCAGTCTGCCATCGAAAATCTCCTCACCGACTCAACTTTCATCGCGAAGTTCGTAAACGCCATCAAAAGCAAGCCAGTATTTAACGAAGTTCATGAAACTCTTTGCGAGGAAGTGAAAAAAATCGCTCGATTTTGAATGGAAATCACAAGACGCGAGAATAGAGTCTCTCTCGAGAGAGAAGTGAGTGAGCTAAAATCCGCCAAAGATGAATCAGAGCAGTAAACGAGGAGAAACTGTTTGATCTTTTCTGGTGTGAAAGAGGAGGATGGAGAATTCACAGACGACCTTGTCAGAAATATCTGCAAAGACGAACTCGACATCGAGCTTGATGTCGCCGATATTGATCGAAGTCATCGATTGGGCTCTGCTCCCTCCGGAGGAATTCATGGCATGGAAAGGAACGACAGAGAACGGCCAACAGGAGAGAAGAGAAAGAACAGGAACATCATAGTGAAGTTCACCAACTACCGAGCCCGAGAAAAGATCTACGGTGCTAGGATGAAACTTCGACACTCAGCCAATGCCTTATACATAAACGAAAATCTTACGAGAGATAGAGCGAACCTCTTTTGGAGGATAAGAAAGGCGAACAAGAAGAAAGACCACAAAATATGGACTCAAGACGGAGTGATCGTCGTGAAATCACCTAACGGGGAGCGCATCAAGGTAACTCAAGAGAGAGATCTTGCCAAATTATCCTACCTGAACATTCCATAAAGACTTTTTTTTTCCATTTTTTTTTCTTCTCATAAACTTAAATTTCTATTATTACTACGAGAGACCTAATCTTTCGTCTATTTTATTCTAAACTGTTATCATTGTTACTGATAAACCTATCATTATCATTTGTGTATTAATAGCACTAGCGTCATCTTGTTACTGCAGTATAACCAATGACGGTCAAATATCCATGTTCATGTTGCACGAAACCAGTTAAAGTAAATCAAAAAGCTCTTCTGTGTACCGAATGTAAAAAGTGGATTCACATTGCATGTGCTAGTATAACTGTTGCACAATACAACAATCCCACAGAAAAGTTTTTGAATTGGAACTGTCAGAAATGTTTATTTGCCGTTTTGCCATTTGCTATGGAACTTGTTGAAGAAGAAACCCAACCTGTATTATTACCTCTTCTGACAGTTAATCTAGAGGCGAACATCCAAAGCCAATATTGTTTCCCACTCGACAAAGGAATGAAAATTGCACACTTAAATGTTCGAAGTTTACGTAACAAAAAAGTCGATCTAGAGCAGTTTTTAAAGTGTAATCCATATGATATAATGTCACTTTCTGAAACTTGGATTGATGAAGATATTACATGTAACATGCTTTCTATCGAGGGTTTTAAGTTTGAAAGGAAAGATCGCAATCAGTTTGGAGGAGGTGTTGCGTGCTATCTAAAAGAAAATATAAATTATGTAAGAAGACACGATCTGGAAACTGACGATATTGAATTAATGTGGCTTGAAATTAAGACAATAAATAAGTCTATTTTACTGTTAGGAATTATTTACAGAAAACCAGATAGTGGTTTGACCTTTTTTGCCAACTTGGAAAGTGTTTCAGAACGTGTTCTCACTTTTTCGGACAGAATTATATTAGCAGGGGACTTTAATTGTAACATGCTTACATCAAATCCCTTTTAAAATAAACTGACTGAATTGTGTACTACTTTAGGATTTACTCAGCTTGTTCAACAACCTACTCGCATTACTCCAAACAGCACCTCGTTAATAGACTTGATATGTGTTTCCAACACAATTGGTCCATTGAAAGCTGGAGTTCAATCAGTCGGATTAAGCGATCATTCTTTAGTGCTCCTTTCATATCACAGCCTTTGACCTACCTATTAAACCGATCCTTGCAGACCGGCCGCTTTCCAAAAGACCTGAAACTCGCTAAAATTTTCCCAATCGCCAAAAGTAAAGGCAAACTATCAAATCAAATAACAAACTTCAGACCTATTTCGCTTTTGTCATCTGTTTCTAAAATATTGGAAAAAGCTGTTCACTCACAACTGTATCACTATTTGAACGAACATCGTCTTTTGTCTGAACGCCAATCGGGCTTCCGACCCAAACACTCTACTGCAACTTGCCTGACCGAGATATGTGATTTTTTGTTGGATAATATGGATTCAGGCCTAATTACAGGAGCAATATTCTTAGACCTCAGTAAAGCATTTGATGTTATACCCCATGATATTCTTTTACAGAAATTGTCGTACTATGGAATTTATGATACCGAATTATCTTGGTTCACCTCGTATTTATTTAATAGGCAGCAGTGTGTAGCCTATCAGGGCGTAATGAGTGATTTTTTACCTGTTGAAACAGGAGTGCCCCAGAGGTCGATACTGGGACCTTTATTATTTAGCATCTTTATCAATGATATTTGTTATCTTAATTTCCAACACATGTCAAAAGTATCTCTGTACGCTGACGATACTGCCATCTTTGCAAAAGGGAATAATTCTGCTCATGTTCAACAAACATTACAAAATAACCTGGATGCTTTGATAAAATGGTTTACCATAAACAAAATGAAGATAAATTCAAGTAAAACTAAAACTATGTTATTTGGCTCTCAAAAGAAATTACGAAATTGTGAGTTGAAGTTAGAAATACAAGGTCAATATCTAGAGTATGTTACTAACATTAAGTATTTGGGTGTTGTTCTTCAACAAAGTCTTAATTGGTCGTTGCATATTAATGAAGTTGTCCGGAAAATATCGCGTACTGTAGCATGCGTGCGAAGAATCAAAGCATGTCTGACGAGGCGAAACATGATTCAGCTGTACTTTTCACTCGTTTTACCCCATGTAGACTATTGTTGTTGTGTATGGGGTACGTGTACAAAAGAATATATGACAAAATTACAAAGAAGTCAAAATAAATATGCAAGATTAGTTCTAAATGCTGATTTCTATACGTCAAGTGTCACTTTGATGGATAAACTTAAATGGCAAAATGTTGAAGAAAGAGTAAAGTACCAATGTTGTGTAAACGTTTACAAAATTCTAAACAATCTTACTCCTTTGTACTTAAATACATTTGTATCCAGACGTCTAGCACAGTACCCTACAAGATACGCCCTGAATAGCCCATTATTCATACCCAAACCACGAACTGATTTTAAAAAACGCTCGTTTTCTTACTTTGCATGTTCACAGTTTAATAAATTACCAATTTCTATTCAATTATCATCATCTTTGCAAGTTTTCAAAAATCAAACCCGACGTCATCAGTCTGTTCTTTAAAACAATGTTCTTTTGCTTGTTTGATTGTATAATCTTCTTTTAGTCTCGTTAAACTATCCATTGTGTGCTTACACTGTCTTTTGTTTGACACATTGTGTTTGTTCTTTTGATTGTTTGATTGTATAATTATCTTTTAGTCTCGTTAAACTATCCATTGTGTGCTTATACTTTCTTTTGTGCAATCCACTTTAATCTGCCGTTTTCTCTTTAGCCACAATTTTATTTAAACTCTTCAGTCTGACTTGAAATTTACTAATCTTTTAGTGTGTTTTAAATGTTGTTTGATTTTATCGTACCAGTGCAATCAATTTAAGTGAACTAGTTTTGTTTAGTTCATAAATATAATCATATTCCCTTGCTTTATTTGGCTCATTTAAATCCAAGCATGAATTTTATGTAGGTTGTTTTCTCAAACTAAAACGTGTTCTGTGTTATTTTTATATCTTATAGTAAATAACTGTGTATTATGTATTATGTATATGTTTTTATTTGTTGTTGTTGTTGTTGTAATTTTTATCTTTTTTTTTTTTTTTCGCCTACAGGGCTCCCTTGAAAAGCAGGCCTTGTGGCTCTGAAAGGACTACCCTGTATTTTAAAGAAGACCGAATAAATAAATAAATAAATAAATCTTGGAAGGTGACCTCACTGGTGCAGTTCGTCAGTCTCGGTGGCTCTTCGTCTGGTGTAAAGAAAAGAAATATGTGATGTCAACAGAAGAGACCTGATGCAAATTTGGTTTAGTTGAAATAATATAACCTGTCCTTTTTTTGCACCCTTAAATGAATGAAGCTGTAGCCTCGAGCTTTTCAGGTGAACTGGGTTTTGTGCTTGTTGTAAAACAAATTCTGTGAATTGTATATTTATAAGTGGTGGATAGAATGGGGTTGAACAAAATCCAAACTAGCATACCTTGAATATACATTGTTTTTAAACAAATGTGCCCCTAATTATGTGTACCCCCCCCATTGTATATGTTGCTTGCCCGAGAGTTTGGAGGAAAACAATTCTGAAGGATGTGTGATGCTTTTTTGTTTTTTGTTGTTGCCTATCATACTAGAACTAGAACTAGAACTCAGTTCATTGGGTCTGCAAGATGTCCTGAGTTAAATAGTAATCCATCTGTCAGTTCTAATGAGAATGCGTTCACAAGCTATTTTTGCATACATAATGAGCCTATGACCTTTGACCTCATGACCCAAGACTCTACTCAGTTCATTGGCTCTGCAAGATACATGTACATACATGATCTAAGTTTGGCAGGAATCCATCAATCTGTTCTAATGATAATGCGATCAAAAGCTATTTTTGCATACATAATGAGCCGCATGACCTTTGACCTTGACCCCGTGACCCCCAAAATCTAATCAGTTCATCGGCTTTGCAAGTAACATACATGACCTAAATTTGGCAGGAATCCATCAATCGGTTATTGAGATAACACGATCACGAGCAGTTTTTGCATACATAATATGAGCCATGTGACCTTTGACCTCGTGACCCCAAAATCTAATCAGTTCATCGGCTCTGCAAGATACATACATGACCAAAGTTTGGCAGGAATCCATCAATCGGTTCTTCAGATAACGCGATCAAAAGCTATTTTTGCATACATAATGAGCCGCATGACCTTTGACCTTGACCCCGTGACCCCCAAAATCTAATCAGTTCATCGGCTTTGCAAGTAACATACATGACCTAAATTTGGCAGGAATCCATCAATCGGTTATTGAGATAACACGATCACGAGCAGTTTTTGCATACATAATATGAGCCATGTGACCTTTGACCTCGTGACCCCAAAATCTAATCAGTTCATCGGCTCTGCAAGATACATACATGACCTAAGTTTGGCAGGAATCCATCAATCTGTTCTAATGATAATGCGATCAAAAGCTATTTTTGCATACATAATGAGCCGCATGACCTTTGACCTTGACCCCGTGACCCCCAAAATCTAATCAGTTCATCGGCTTTGCAAGTAACATACATGACCTAAATTTGGCAGGAATCCATCAATCGGTTATTGAGATAACACGATCACGAGCAGTTTTTGCATACATAATATGAGCCATGTGACCTTTGACCTCGTGACCCCAAAATCTAATCAGTTCATCAGCTCTGCAAGATACATACATGACCTAAGTTTGGCAGGAATCCATCAATCTGTTCTAATGATAATGCGATCAAAAGCTATTTTTGCATACATAATGAGCCGCATGACCTTTGACCTTGACCCCGTGACCCCCAAAATCTAATCAGTTCATCGGCTTTGCAAGTAACATACATGACCTAAATTTGGCAGGAATCCATCAATCGGTTATTGAGATAACACGATCACGAGCAGTTTTTGCATACATAATATGAGCCATGTGACCTTTGACCTCGTGACCACAAAATCTAATCAGTTCATCGGCTCTGCAAGATACATACATGACCAAAGTTTGGCAGGAATCCATCAATCGGTTCTTCAGATAACGCGATCACGAGAACGGGACGTACGTACGGACGGACGGACGGACAACCCGAAAACATAATGCCTCCGGCTACTTCGTAACGGAGGCATACAAATCAAAAGCTTGTTCGGTGACAGAACTTTTAGATATAAAGAGTAATCTGATTCAAACCTGATACTGTGACAACGAGAAGACAAGTGCCAGTGTTTCCTGCACCATCTGTAGACGAGCCGTTCACAGTGGTGTCCCCTATCAGGAATGTATCCTCGGATAAATGGGAGCAAATCACATCTAGAGGATTATCCACATTATCAGTTGCAGTTGATTCCAGCATAACAGTAGATGATGAATTGAGTCCCTCATCCGTAGTAGAAGATATATTTGGGCAGTTCAGAACAGGTGCTTCATCATCTGTAATATAACAGAAATTCAGAAAAATTACATCAATAGATATGTTAAGAGAATGCTATTATGTTTGCCTCTTTTGAGGTGATAATATCTTGAAAAAGAAGAGATATAGAGTCGAGAAAATAATTGTTAGATACATTTAATTTCATGACCAGGTAGTCTTTCCATGATTCTAAATGTTAAATCAAGCAAAAACTCCAGAAAACTATGAATTTTAAAACACATTCCAATTCAATACGATTTGTCTTTCGAAAGAATTAAAATATCCAAAAATCAAAAGCTTGTTCGGTGACAGAACTTTTAGATATAAAGAATAATCTGATTAAAACCTGTTACTGTGACAACGAGAAGACAAATGCCAGTGTTTCCTGCACCATCTGTAGACGAGCAGTTCACAGTGGTGTCCCCTATCAGGAATGTATCCTCGGATAAATGGAAGCAAATCACATCTAGAGGATTATCCACATTATCAGTTGCAGTTGATTCCAGCATAACAGTAGATGATGAATTGAGTCCCTCATCCGTAGTAGAAGATATATTTGGGCAGTTCAGAACAGGTGCTTCATCATCTGTAATATAACAGAAATTCAGAAAGATTACATCAATAGATATGTTAAGAGAATGCTATACGTTTGCGTCTTTTGAGGGGATAATATTTTTTGAAAAAGAAGAGATATAGAGTCGAGAAAATAAATGTTAGATACATTTCATTTCATGACCAGGAAGTCTTTCCATGATTCTTAATGTTAAATCAAACAAATACTTCAGAAAACTATGAAATTTAGAACACATACACATTCATTACGATTTATCTTTCAGAAGAATTAAAATATCCAAAAATCAAAAGCTTGTTCGGTGACAGAACTTTTAGATATAAAGAATAATCTGATTCAAACCTGTTACTGTGACAACGAGAAGACAAGTGCCAGTGTTTCCTGCACCATCTGTAGACGAGCAGTTCACAATGGTGTCCCCTATCAGGAATGTATCCTCGGATAAATGGGAGCAAATCACATCTAGAGGATTATCCACATTATCAGTTGCAGTTGATTCCAGCATAACAGTAGATGATGAATTGAGTCCCTCATCCGTAGTAGAAGATATATTTGGGCAGTTCAGAACGGGTGCTTCATCATCTGTAATATAACAGAAATTCAGAAAAATTACATCAATAGATATGTTAAGAGAATGCTATTATGTTTGCCTCTTTTGAGGTGATAATATCTTGAAAAAGAAGAGATATAGAGTCGAGAAAATAATTGTTAGATACATTTCATTTCATGACCAGGTAGTCTTTCCATGATTCTTAATGTTAAATCAAGCAAATACTTCAGAAAACTATGAAATTTAGAACACATACACATTCATTACGATTTATCTTTCAGAAGAATTAAAATATCCAAAAATCAAAAGCTTGTTCGGTGAGAGCACTATTAGATATAAAGAAAAATCAGATTCAAACCTGTTACTGTGACAACGAGAAGACAAGTGCCAGTGTTTCCTGCACCATCTGTAGACGAGCAGTTCACAGTGGTGTCCCCTATCAGGAATGTATCCTCGGATAAATGGGAGCAAATCACATCTAGAGGATTATCCACATTATCAGTTGCAGTTGATTCCAGCATAACAGTAGATGATGAATTGAGTCCCTCATCCGTAGTAGAAGATATATTTGGGCAGTTCAGAACAGGTGCTTCATCATCTGTAATATAACAGAAATTCACAAAAATTACATCAATAGATATGTTAAGAGAATGCTATTACGTTTGCCTCTTTTGAGGGGATAATATTTTTTGAAAAAGAAGAGATATAGAGTCGAGAAAATAAATGTTAGATACATTTAATTTCATGACCAGGTAGTCTTTCCATGATTCTAAATGTTAAATCAAGCAAAAACTCCAGAAAACTATGAATTTTAAAACACATTCCAATTCAATACGATTTGTCTTTCGAAAGAATTAAAATATCCAAAAATCAAAAGCTTGTTCGGTGACAGAACTTTTAGATATAAAGAATAATCTGATTAAAACCTGTTACTGTGACAACGAGAAGACAAATGCCAGTGTTTCCTGCACCATCTGTAGACGAGCAGTTCACAGTGGTGTCCCCTATCAGGAATGTATCCTCGGATAAATGGAAGCAAATCACATCTAGAGGATTATCCACATTATCAGTTGCAGTTGATTCCAGCATAACAGTAGATGATGAATTGAGTCCCTCATCCGTAGTAGAAGATATATTTGGGCAGTTCAGAACAGGTGCTTCATCATCTGTAATATAACAGAAATTCAGAAAGATTACATCAATAGATATGTTAAGAGAATGCTATACGTTTGCGTCTTTTGAGGGGATAATATTTTTTGAAAAAGAAGAGATATAGAGTCGAGAAAATAAATGTTAGATACATTTCATTTCATGACCAGGAAGTCTTTCCATGATTCTTAATGTTAAATCAAACAAATACTTCAGAAAACTATGAAATTTAGAACACATACACATTCGAAAATAATATCGCTAGTGATATTCGTTTGTCTCGCAATGTGGTCAATAAGGAATCTAAAAGATCACGACGTTTCGTATGCTACTGCGATACTTCGTCAGGTGATATACACATACACATTCATTACGATTTATCTTTCAGAAGAATTAAAATATCCAAAAATCAAAAGCTTGTTCGGTGACAGAACTTTTAGATATAAAGAATAATCTGATTCAAACCTGTTACTGTGACAACGAGAAGACAAGTGCCAGTGTTTCCTGCACCATCTGTAGACGAGCAGTTCACAATGGTGTCCCCTATCAGGAATGTATCCTCGGATAAATGGGAGCAAATCACATCTAGAGGATTATCCACATTATCAGTTGCAGTTGATTCCAGCATAACAGTAGATGATGAATTGAGTCCCTCATCCGTAGTAGAAGATATATTTGGGCAGTTCAGAACGGGTGCTTCATCATCTGTAATATAACAGAAATTCAGAAAAATTACATCAATAGATATGTTAAGAGAATGCTATTATGTTTGCCTCTTTTGAGGTGATAATATCTTGAAAAAGAAGAGATATAGAGTCGAGAAAATAATTGTTAGATACATTTCATTTCATGACCAGGTAGTCTTTCCATGATTCTTAATGTTAAATCAAGCAAATACTTCAGAAAACTATGAAATTTAGAACACATACACATTCATTACGATTTATCTTTCAGAAGAATTAAAATATCCAAAAATCAAAAGCTTGTTCGGTGAGAGCACTATTAGATATAAAGAAAAATCAGATTCAAACCTGTTACTGTGACAACGAGAAGACAAGTGCCAGTGTTTCCTGCACCATCTGTAGACGAGCAGTTCACAGTGGTGTCCCCTATCAGGAATGTATCCTCGGATAAATGGGAGCAAATCACATCTAGAGGATTATCCACATTATCAGTTGCAGTTGATTCCAGCATAACAGTAGATGATGAATTGAGTCCCTCATCCGTAGTAGAAGATATATTTGGGCAGTTCAGAACAGGCGCTTCATCATCTGTAATATAACAGAAATTCAGAAAAATTACATCAATAGATATGTTAAGAGAATGCTATTACGTTTGCCTCTTTTGAGGGGATAATATTTTTTGAAAAAGAAGAGATATAGAGTCGAGAAAATAAATGTTAGATACATTTAATTTCATGACCAGGTAGTCTTTCCATGATTCTAAATGTTAAATCGAGCAAAAACTCCAGAAAACTATGAATTTTAGAACACATTCTAATTCATTACGATTTATCTTTCAGAAAAATTAAAATATCCAAAAATCAAAAGCTTGTTCGGTGACAGCACTTTTAAATATAAAGAATAATCAGATTCAAACCTGTTACTGTGACAACGAGAAGACAAGTGCCAGTGTTTCCTGCACCATCTGTAGACGAGCAGTTCACTGTGGTGTCCCCTATCAGGAATGTATCCTCGGATAAATGGGAGCAAATCACATCTAAAGGATTATCCACATTATCAGTTGCAGTTGATTCCAGCATAACAGTAGATGATGAATTGAGTCCCTCATCCGTAGTAGAAGATATATTTGGGCAGTTCAGAACAGGTGCTTCATCATCTGTAATATAACAGAAATTCAGAAAAATTACATCAATAGATATGTTAAGAGAATGCTAGTACGTTTGCCTCTTTTGAGGGGATAATATTTTTTGAAAAAGAAGAGATATAGAGTCGAGAAAATAAATGTTAGATACATTTAATTTCATGACCAGGAAGTCTTTCCATGATTCTTAATGTTAAATCAAGCAAATACTTCAGAAAACTATGAAATTTAGAACACATACACATTCATTACGATTTATCTTTCAGAAGAATTAAAATATCCAAAAATCAAAAGCTTGTTCGGTGACAGAACTTTTAGATATAAAGAATAATCAGATTCAAACCTGTTACTATGACAACGAGAAGACAAGTGCCAGTGTTTCCTGCACCATCTGTAGACGAGCAGTTCACAGTGGTGTCCCCTATTAGGAATGTATCCTCGGATAAATGGGAGCAAATCACATTTAGAGGATTATCCACATTATCAGTTGCAGTTGATTCCAGCATAACAGTAGATGATGAATTGAGTCCCTCATCCGTAGTAGAAGATATATTTGGGCAGTTCAGAACAGGTGCTTCATCATCTGTAATATAACAGAAATTCAGAAAAATTACATCAATAGATATGTTAAGAGAATGCTATTATGTTTGCCTCTTTTGAGGTGATAATATCTTGAAAAAGAAGAGATAAAGAGTCGAGAAAATAATTGTAAGATACATTTCATTTCATGACCAGGTAGTCTTTCCATGATTCTAAATGTTAAATCAAGCAAAAACTCCAGAAAACTATGAATTTTAGAACACATTCTAATTCATTACGATTTATCTTTCAGAAGAATTAAAATATCAAAAAATCAAAAGCTTGTTCGGTGACAGCACTTTTAGATATAAAGAATAATCAGATTCAAACCTGTTACTGTGACAACGAGAAGACAAGTGCCAGTGTTTCCTGCACCATCTGTAGACGAGCAGTTCACTGTGGTGTCCCCTATCAGGAATGTATCCTCGGATAAATGGGAGCAAATCACATCTAAAGGATTATCCACATTATCAGTTGCAGTTGATTCCAGCATAACAGTAGATGATGAATTGAGTCCCTCATCCGTAGTAGAAGATATATTTGGGCAGTTCAGAACAGGTGCTTCATCATCTGTAATATAACAGAAATTCAGAAAAATTACATCAATAGATATGTTAAGAGAATGCTAGTACGTTTGCCTCTTTTGAGGGGATAATATTTTTTGAAAAAGAAGAGATATAGAGTCGAGAAAATAAATGTTAGATACATTTAATTTCATGACCAGGAAGTCTTTCCATGATTCTTAATGTTAAATCAAGCAAATACTTCAGAAAACTATGACATTTAGAACACATACACATTCATTACGATTTATCTTTCAGAAGAATTAAAATATCCAAAAATCAAAAGCTTGTTCGGTGACAGAACTTTTAGATATAAAGAATAATCAGATTCAAACCTGTTACTATGACAACGAGAAGACAAGTGCCAGTGTTTCCTGCACCATCTGTAGACGAGCAGTTCACAGTGGTGTCCCCTATCAGGAATGTATCCTCGGATAAATGGGAGCAAATCACATTTAGAGGATTATCCACATTATCAGTTGCAGTTGATTCCAGCATTACAGTAGATGATGAATTGAGTCCCTCATCCGTAGTAGAAGATATATTTGGGCAGTTCAGAACAGGTGCTTCATCATCTGTAATATAACAGAAATTCAGAAAAATTACATCAATAGATATGTTAAGAGAATGCTATTATGTTTGCCTCTTTTGAGGTGATAATATCTTGAAAAAGAAGAGATAAAGACTCGAGAAAATAATTGTAAGATTCATTTCATGACCAGGTAGTCTTTCCATGATTCTTAATGTTAAATCAAGCAAATACTTCAGAAAACTATGAAATTTAGAACACATACACATTCATTACGATTTATCTTTCAGAAGAATTAAAATATCCAAAAATCAAAAGCTTGTTCGGTGACAGAACTTTTAAATATAAAGAATAATCAGATTCAAACCTGTTACTGTCACAGCGAGAAGACAAGTGCCAGTGTTTCATTTTAAGGCACTGGCAGTGATGTCACATTGCCTTAAAAGGGCAGTCCAAGTTCTCGTCGTGCAGAATCTAAAAGTCCCTAATGACGCATCATGTGCAACGGGCATCCTTCATTTCTGAATTGGCAGCGAGGATATATTTATAATCTCCATCTATCCACATCTGTGACCAGCATGGTTTACTGTAAGAGCCCCACGTATACTATTTTCAGGATCCTCATCAAGCAGGTCGTATAACAGGAAATAACGTTAAGTATATAACATTCTTGAACCAACAAGAAATGTCTACACCATTAAAAGTTGTGACAAGACATTGTATTTTACATTGGATATGAAAGTATTTTCAGTAGGTATTTGTCATAGAAAAATTGGAGGATGTTTTCTTCACATCTGCAAATGCCTTTTCTCTTTATATTAACCTAGACCGGTATTTTTATGCCCAGGTCGAGATCATCATTGTTTTATCGTTCTTATACTTATTAACGATTGAGCATCACATCACGATGTCCACATTTCCTTTTTGTGTGTGTTTTACTTATCTGTTTTTTTTTCTAAATCAATCTACCAAAATAATGATAATGGTTACATACTTTCGCACTGGAGTGGGTTTCCCGACCATTGTTTTGTATCTAAGCACGTGATATTTTCTTGGCCTGCCATTGGTCGGTACTCATCTCGGCACTGGAATTGGCAGGTAGAACCAAAGGTTGTATCGCACTCATCCATTATCACACTGTTTATGTCTACGTTATTCAGATCTGGACATCGGATTGCTAGACAAAAAAACAAACACGAAATAAAGATAGATACTTACAAACAGATGACAAATGAATTAATAAAAAATGAATGAAGTTTGTATCGCATTCCTCCATGATCATACCATTTAAAATAAATAAAGGATTACTCATATCTGGACACCAGATAACTAAACAAAATTAATTAATTAATTTATATATGTGAATACAAAAAACAACAAAATGAGCGCCTTGTGCATGATGCGTCCAATATAATTCCATGTTATTGTTATAATTAAAGTAAACATATAAATAAATAAAATGAATACATAAAATAAGAAATGACTGAATGACTGACTGACTGATTAAATGAATGAATAAATAAATAAACAAACAAACTAATGAATTAACAAAAAACAAACAAATCAATGAATAAACAAGCAAATCAACATTAATAAATAAACAAACAGACAAATGAATAAAAGGATAATTGTCTTTTTTTAAATATATATGAAAAAAATAAAATAAAAAATAAGATAAAACGTATATTAAACCATTTAATGTCATTTCCATTTTTCACTAAGTGCGTTTGGGTTACATTTCGAGAAATCCCCCAAAACACAGTAACACACCCCGAAATCACATTTTAACACACTAAGCAACAATATATCATCCTAAAAGTTAAGTGAAAGTTTTTTGTTCTCAAAACGATAACGTATCTTTAACGTAGAAAACCAATTACATGTTGTCACGGTCGATCACAATGGAAGTGGAAGACTCATAAAAACAAAGTGGCATAGGGGAGGGGAGAGTTGGGGATGGAGGGATTCTTTTATTTTGGCTGAAATACTGCCAAAACAATTACGGGTTATGGAAAAAGGTCGATTCTCCCTTTGTTCTAGAATGCTAGCAAACAGGATATTGACGCATCGAGCAAAAATCAGGCTTTGGAGATTAAGGGGTCGGCTCTGGAGATTGGTTTTAACGGAGACAAATTTCTGTGAAGTTAGAGAAAAAACCCGATATTGTTTTAAATATGTTGTGAAATGTAATCTTTCCTGATGTGTGGTTTCACATGCGCTGTAAACAATGCTAGAGGAGAATTAAATTACACGAGGGTAATCATGTAACAGATCTACTTGATTATGTTCAAATCATTTGTAGTTCAAGTTGATGAAGATTTATAGGCAATATATTTCCATATCGGGCATAAAATTGCCGCCAAATTGTGATCGTATACATTAGCCTTTAGAAATTTTCTACCAAATATGTTAACCGTGTACATGAAAGTGAGTGAAGCTACCTTGGGTGAAAACAAAGAAATATCCAGCTTAGGGTTGATACAAAAAAGAATTTTAATACAAAAATATATTAAATACAAACGAAAACAAACAAACAAAAACAAGGATAATCTCGAAAATAGAGGGGGGGGGGGGGCTACATCAGCGTAGCGGCGAGGTGTTTTTGTGTGTGGCTAATTTGAACCCCCGTAAGTGATGTTTTCCTGGCATCTACTAAGACAAACGTCTTTTTAAGTCAAGTAATAGTTTAATACACAGTTATATCCAGAGTTATCATGTGTTGCGGATACTGTGTGGGTCTGGACTCATGATGGCGTTTTTCAATGCACATCACATTTTCACTTGGCAAAGGGGGGGGGGGGGGAGGGGTTTAAACCCACTACCCCCCCCCCCCCCCCCCGTAGATCCGCCCCTGCCTGTACTAGTTGAGTCACTTTTGTAGTATGACTACGTTACATGGGACGGAATATGAAGCCTAGATTTTTCAATGTTCAGCAAAAAACAACCACAAATATAATACCTCAATGATACAAACATACTAAAAAAACAAACTTTCCAGCAAAAATATAAACAAAACAATACAAAAAAAAAAAAAAAAAAAGAACAAGCAAACAAAGAGGGACCACTTACATTGACAGGTGCCTCCATCTACAGACGGGTTTCCCTCGTATCCATCCAGGCAATGGCATTCCGATGGACTGAGACTCCTCACAGATGAAGTCGTAGAATGGATAGGGCAGGATGTACAAGGCCCGTCCCCATAAGCCGTCTTGTAAGTTCCAATTAGGCACTCTGCAAGATGATTCGATCGGCAAAAAGATTGATTAATTGATTATTGGTTGATTGAATGGTTGGTGGATTGATGTCCACGGATATCAATTTTAACTATTCGATTAACTTATTGATCTTGTTAATTGAGTAAATTATTCAATTGATGCACTGGCAGTCGGAGACGACTCCTCTTAGATGTAGTTATATAGGGAGTGGGGTGGGCAAGGGGTACAAGGCCCGTCCCCATAATTTTGACACACAACTCTGCAAGATGATCCGATTGAAAAATGGTTGATAAATGAAATGTTTCATAGAGTAAATTCAATTAATTAACATAAACTTTTATTTGAATAAGATGCGATGCCAGTCCAATCTACTATGAATACTTGTAGATGAGTGAGGTTGTATAATATGGCGGCCAGGGTGCATAAGGCCCGTCCCCATAATTCGTTATGTAGGTTTTGTGAAACGCACCCCAGGTCATTGTACTTTTCAATTTCATAATACTTCAGATAGTCCTGTCGAAAATGATAAAATGCTAAGATCATATGGCATGCAGATTGGCGATGGTTTAGTGGTAGAATAATGATCTCATAACCGGGAGGTCCCCGGTTCGCGAAACCAAGTCGATGCGCCCATTCCCTTTGGTAAGGCATTACTCCCCATGACCAAGTTCCTCGGAGACGACATAAAGCCGTCGGCCCCTGGTTGCCTACAAACAAGCACACACACGCTTTCTTATATTAACAATCCTGTATAGAATTAAAACTTCAAAATTACTACCTTGGCATGAAACTCCGTCTCCTGTAAAGCCAGCTTCGCATGCACATAGGGTCGACCCGCTACGAGTAGCGCATGCGCAGAGTGCACGGTTGTCACACGAACTGTCACACTGATCCGCACTCACGGTGTCGAAATACTCGTCGTAATCCTTCATGTCTGGGGAGAAAAGTGGCCCAAAGAAAACAAACAAACATACACACAAAAAGTCAGTAAGCGTTATGTCGTTATTATAATATCGGGAGAAACTGTCATAACCTATTGCTTTCCCCTTGATAAGTGAAAATAGAGCTAATCGATTTCAAATTGAACACAGATATAACTCTTATTACAACTGAATAGGTAGCCCCCCCCCCCACAAACACACTGTTATTTAGGGTACGCGTATGCATGTTCCCTCTTTTTGAAAGCACCCCTTATCTCCGGTGTGAAAGTCAATGGCGGGCCAGAATTTGTCGCGCGAAACAGTACCCTTTTACCGGAGGATTTGGGAACACGCAGTGTGGGGGGGGGGGGGTTAGGTAGATGGTTGGTTGTTCGACTCGTGTTTGATTGTTCCGCGTTAATTTCCTACACTAACCGAATTCCCAACTTCAAGCCAGGACCCAACACTATACCTCATCCTAGCCCTAAGCATGACCTGAAACCCATGTTGACCCCTTTCCTAACCCTATACTGACAACATGATGCATGGCAGCAAAAATGTTGTTACCAGAGCTAACTTCAGTTGAATTTAGCCTGGTTATTAATCACTTCTGGTAAATCTTTAAAGTTTGCCAAAGGATATTAATGCCGTGTCGGGATTTGAACCCTCGACCTTCGCATCTCCAGTCAAGCGCCTTAAACCACTCGACCACGACACTCCCATTAAATGGTATTTTTGTCAAAAGTTGGACCCATGTTTAGGGATTTTTTTTGTGAAAAAGTGACCCATTAGAGCGGTACACCCCCTATGTCCTAATATGTGAGTACCCCCCCCCCCCAGGGGATCATCCCCTGAAAAATTTGTTCTTCAAATTCCCTAACATGCCCGATATAAAAAGCAATAGCTGGCATGTTCGATTCAAACTTTCATGCCATATGCTTGTGAAATCCCATATACATATTTCTGTTTGCAGTGCATGTGATTTACAGCCAGAATGAGTGAACTTCATAATCATGTTGATGATTTCAAAACCTCGCAGTATACACCAGTTCTTAAGAACTTAATAATCAACTTTTTCCCAATGGCTTCCAGGCAATTTCTTGCACTATGTTATCACGTGACCAGAACCCAACTATATCTTTAATCTGGTCCTTGTTTACAAATGCGTTCTTACCTTCTTTCACAACAGCTCCAAGCTTCGTGATATCACCAAAATCGGCTAGAATGTACACGTACTCATCCACACTGGTTGCTATAGCGTTGAGCTCTTCTTTTTTTATCCTGCCGATGCCGATTGTGAAGATTTTCACGCCCTCACTTTTTAGTTTTTGCGCGTTTGCGTGAGGAGGGCCCCCATCGTTAGATGCACCATCAGTTAGAAGCATCACAACTCTAGAAGAAAATGAATTATTTACAATAAATAATTCGTTATAAGTAAGGCCTAAAAAAATGTTGTATTGCCCTTTGCGACCGACCCCAAAAATCTTGAAATCTACGGTCGGCTTTTTAAAAAAGTTTTTTTTTTTTAACCGTCTTTTTGAGAAAAAAATCAAGACTGAGAAATATCAGCCCGACGAGTGAGTAAAAAGTTTTTAAAAAGTATTAACAAAATAAAATAAAAGATTTCCGACCGACCGACCGACCAATGTTTTGGCACCTAAAGGGCAATACAACATCTTTTTTTGTTTAGGCCTAATGAATAATAAATAGTGAAATATAAATAATAGATTCAATTTTCAAAGATTAAATAGTCCGATAAAAATACTAAGTAGTAAATAATCAATTATAAATAAAAATATTAAGTAGGTAGATGAAAATAATGACGGATGAGGACTGAGAAACGAACATCTTAAAGAATAGACATGATAATATGCACAGAAGTGACATATCACAGCGGGGGCATGCACAGAAAGGGAAGTAGACAGAGAGGGGGCAGTGCATGGAAAGATGTATATGAAGAGAAAGAGAACAATAAAAGAAGGAACGGGAGAAGAAGAAACAGCGATTGATGTGGAGCCGAGCGAAGATTGAGAGAGGGAAATAGAAGAGAGAGATGAGAGAGATAGAACAGAGAAAGAGGGGGAGACCCGAATCCCCAGCAAAGACGTAACGTGCTAGTGGCGCTCTCAAAACGTCTCTCAAAAACGTTAAAAAATGTATATATCTTGTTTTTTTCTCCGTAATGAGAATATTTGAGATCCCTGAAATTGAAGTCTGTAACCGTGTGTTAAGGTAAAGTCCAGACGATATCCAGTACTATAAAAGAACAATTAAACAATTGTTTAATGATCACCCCTTATATCAAACAGAACTAAAAAGTTTTAAATACTGTAGAAAATTCACCGTACCTTTGTGCACCTGGGCGCCCATGGCTGAGAACATCACCAGCAACCTCTAGTGCTCCTGCCGTACACGTCCCACCAGGATGGTAATTCACAACGTTTAAATCGTTATCAAACGTGCACTTGTTCTTGTCTTCAGGAGAACTGATGTAGTCAACCCAAATCTGAATTTCATCGCAGCTCGAATACGAGATGACCGCGACACGCGTCGTGCTCGCAGACACGCTAATGACCTTCGATGCGAATTTAATGAACTCGACGGAAATATTAAAGTCGCTTTCAGCGACGCCTTCAGACGAGTCGAGTATGAACACGAGCTCGCTCACGGGTCGGGTGTCGAATAACTCCTTCAGCTTCTCTTTGAATGTTCTACCCTCTTCACTAACCTCTTGTGCATTTGCTCGTATTGTACCCCTTCCTAAGTGGAAAAAAAGGAGCAGCATGAGAGTCGATTTCAGCATCTTGTCGTTTGTTGTTGACTTTGTTTAATTGTGAATTACAAATATTCTTTGTCGAAATACAATTTGATTCCTATCTTTCTAGAAATACCCTACAACAATGTTCCCGTCCATAAACAGGGTCAGTTTTGAGGCATTCCTAAAAGCGATTCATAAACAAGTCCAGAGTCAAACTGCACTGGTTTTTCACAGTTTTGTAGCGAGCTGTTCAGCGACGTATAGGGCCTACAAATTGTGTGGAGCACCGCGGTAGTTTGGTCAAATATTCCTCTGTGATTTACGATATCAAGAGGCTTGTTTCTACCTAGAATTATAAAAGCTTACACCTTGTTGGAGGTCTACTGGGAGCAAACTGTCAATTCCTAGACCCGACTCATTCATTCACCCATGATATTAAGAGTCTACTGTATTCACCCTGCAATGAAATTAGCACAGAGTTTCCAGTGTCTTCACCCCCAGAAGACTACATATGTCCGCTCAGTTATATGAGGTTGGGGGGGGGGGGGGGGGTGAGAGGAAAAGGGAAGACAGGAAGGAGGAGGCGACATTGGCAGATGACAGGAAAGGAATTTATTGTCAACTGTTATTTCACAATATCCCGATCTGTATATGCCATTGTCTCGCATAATTATAAAGGTTCCTGCTATATACATCAGCCCCTGGGAATCGTGAGCTTTTAAACTCCCGGGGAAAATACCGGGGATTTCCCTTTCATTCCACCCATGAACTGATGAACTTTCTCTCGTTGAAAATTGTTCTTGGTATTTTTTATAGAGTACATATGAATTAAAGTTTTTTATTTCCCCCAAATCCAACCAAAAAGCCTCTTTACGATCACCAAAGGGCAATTGTTTGGTCGTTGAAATTGTTGGTGCTTTGCCAGTAACAAAAACATCACCAAAATCATGTTTTTTGTGATAAAAATCTCCACACCACCCCCACTCTGTATTTACTCAAGTTCATCTGTTGAGTGATGGACGAAATGATAACAAATTGGAATATATTTTCATACAAATTAAGTTTAATTCTACCTTTCTCTTCTTCTTCTTCTTCAAGATAATCTGCCTCCTTCACTGCTGAAGATTCTTGCAGATGTGTGAGAGTGCATGTGTGTGGCGACATGGGGATGCCCAGGTGTGCAGGTGAAAGGTGTATACATAGTGCCACAACTTAATAACGTCCAGAGCTTGATTAAACTGAAAAATCATCAGGTCTTATTCCACTCATCCGCTTTGGGGGTCATTCCAGTAGACCCATTGCCCATGAGACCGCTAAACCAAAGATATATATACGGGGAAAATGGCGGCCTTTTGGCAATCGTTCTTGTTTTACACTCGAAGAAGATGTCAGGAAGCCCGCGAGTCCAACATTGCCGGCATTGTCTGGTGTAGCCTCCCACTTATCAATATCACACCCTTTTTCTGTTGGTGTTTAAAAAAAAGAGGAACAAAAAAAGAGGAACATACGTTTGCCCAAAAATAGAAAGCAAAAAGGGACTGGTCAGGGAATTTTTTTTCTGATTTTAATCATCATTACTTATCTATATTACCACGACTATGGCATCCGAAGTAGATAAAGTCGATAAAAAAAAAATACGTTCATGCCATATAAGGTAATGACAAGTGAATAAGGAAATAGAGTGTAAAGTGTTCGTCCTTCCGATACAAGTTAGATCAGTTCTTAATTGATGATAATTCATTGTGTTTGGCGGGCATTAAAAGAGAAAGAAGAAACAAACCATTATAACGGAGACGAATTGGCCATAGACAGTTTTTGGGCGTCAAGTAACGCCTGGCTGGATTGCTTCCCAGGGAGTGGAGATTGTGCACACAGTGTGTGTGGACAAGCACTGAATTCAATGACCGGGATTATAGTAAATCTGTAAAGCGCTTAGAGACATTGTATTAAGCGCTATATATTAAAGCGGATTATTATTATTATTAGACCACTTGTAGTATAGGTATCGTTTTTTAATGCAAGATCTAGTCAAATTATAGAGGCCCCATGCGAATTTCCATTAAAAAAAAGTCATTTGAGAGTGAAGAAACCATCTGGAAAAGTTGCATAACGTATGAAAGAAAGAAAAACAATCTGAATCCGAATTAATTTTTTTTTCGGGGGAGGGGGGGGGGGGGGCTTGCAAGTAATGACACGTTGAAGGGAGAAGAGGGGGGGGGGTGAAAAAATTCCAAGGCCATGCTGTAAGGGGTCTGTTGGGGTCTAGGAGACGAAAGCCCATTGAAAGTCTTCGATTTTTTTGCGTATTTTTTCGCGAGTATTCATACATTGTATATTCAAAGACCCCGTTCTCATTCACTTCGTTGGAGCGGTCTAACTAAGACCCGTTCCTAAGGAGCAGTTCTTAGGTGAGTGAGAACGGTCAAAGTGGTCCAGGAAGTGGACTTCTGGACCGCTCCAGAAGACCACCTCGGGAGGTGGTCTTTGTTCTAGGAGATATATCAGCTTCTTGTCTTTCACTTTGACCCCGTTCTCACTCACTTTGAAAGTGGTCTTAGTTAGACCGCTCCAGAGGAACGGGTCTTGAGGAACGGTTTGCGAGCGTTCACACTCCGAGCAGTTTTTTATGGCTCAAACCGCTCCACGAGTCAAAGTGGTCTTGTTGCTATGGCAGCTCATATCAGCAGGTCAATTTTTTCGCGCGCGGAATACAAACTGTATGTACCGTACTACATGTTTCGCACGGAACGTCACTAGCTCACTTCCGGTCAAAGTACGCTTCCGTTCACATTGCACGTTAGAGCGGTCCAAACCGCTCTTAATAAGACCCGTTCCTCAAGACCACCTCCCGAGGTGGTCTTCTGGAGCGGTCCAGAAGTCCACTTCCTGGACCACTTTGACCGTTCTCACTCACCTAAGAACTGCTCCTGAGGAACGGATCTTAGTTAGACCACTCCAACGAAGTGAATGAGAACGGGGTCAAAGAAACAGTTGGATTAAGGCTGGGGACTAGACTAATACGTCTTCTCGTTTTTAAAGTCGGGCAGGAAGCTCAACGCTTGTTGCATTTTCATGGTGTATGCTTTAGATACATCAGTGAAACAAAAGTAAGTACGAATAAAAGCCTATTACTCATTTCACGAAAATAACGTAGATGAAGTTAAGTTCTGGTCATGCGATTGCATTGTGAAAGAAACGGTGTGGAATCGACCAGAAAAGGTTGATGATCTAGCATATAAGAATTTGTGTGTAGTGCAAGGTTCTGAAGAAAGAAATTTGGCCAAGTATCGGTAAAGTTACAAACACTGTACACAGAAAGATGTATATGGGACTACACGAACACGTGGCGTAAAAATCCTACCCCCCGAGTTTTACGATGTTACATATATATTTAGAATATGAAGGCATTTGAAGAGCCATGCTTTTCAGGGAACATGTCTTATCTGATGTTCTTCCACACTTGCATAATAAGAATGATAACGCTCACAACTTATTTTTCACCTCTTCCCAGAACTCAACCTTCTCTTTACTCTACACAGTGAGGTGACTGTTGGGACACCCCCCCCCCCCGTCGGTGCCACCACTTTTGTTTTGATACTCCACATGGGCCTTACAAGATAATAAAAGGGGAAATCCGTCTGACAGTCTGTTATAACACTTTTAGATTTCACTTTTAGATTTCACAATATAAATCGAGATTAAAATCAGACATCGGCTAATCACTCTTTCTTTCCACCTTGTTTTTGTTATTTAGCCTAAAGTTTATTCAGCTGTCTCGTGAACAATCAAAGTGTATTACTTGTATTACTTGAACAGCAATAATAACATTATCTATATGTTAGGTATTCCGTGTTTTAGGCTATATCAAACAATTACATGTACACTTTTCGTCGTTGCATATGATCTTTTAAATCGGTAAGAGGCTATCTTCTCTTGTTGATTTTTTATTATTATTTTTGTTTTTGTAAGAATGCCTGAATCCCATTCACTATACGTTACGTACTAAAAGGCTGTATTGTCTGACCGTTCATGAATATTCATGTTTTTGCTAAACTCGGCAAAATGTTTGCTTTTACTAAATGGAAAAATGACGGTGGGGGGGTTGGATGAAATGGACAGGGTTTTGATGATATCGGTAGCTGTGTCTCGATTGCGTCAAAGTTTGTTGTTTTTTTCTTCAAAATTTCAACAATATAATGATGGGAATAAAATTCCTATATAAGCAGCTCCCTGGAAAATCTTATCATAAAAAAATCCTAAATTTTAGGAGGGTGGTTGCGAGATTGTATTCAGAGCTTTTAAAATGGTTAGGTTTAATGCAGAATCTTGAAAGTGGGTGTGTTGTTTAGTGGTCAGGGGCGGATCTAGTTTTTGTTTGCAACGGGGGGGGGGGGGGGGGGTTGACCCAGTGGCGGATCCAGGATTTTCCAAAAATCGCGCCGTTTTACTGTTTTACTTTTTCTTCTTATTTTTTTTTCTTCACTTGGCCGTCCAAGGGGGGAGGGGGGGGGGGGAGGGGGTAAACCGCCGAACCCCTAGATCCGCCCCTAGTGGTGGATCGATATCTAGGATTCTCTGGCAGGAGGGGGGGGGGGGGCAAAGCCTGAACATTCTCTTTCATCAGATTTTGGCGGTGCTTTTTTTAAGTCCCAAATTTCGCCAAAAGCAAACAAGACAAGAAGTTTGACATTTTCGGATGCTAGAAAAGGGGTTGGTGTCTGGACTGAAATCGTTGCAGGTGTAGGCCCATAGAATTTAGGGGGCACGTTTTTATAAGCATTTTGTACTCAGGTTGATGTGTTTTGCCTTCAAATATAAGATTGGATTGCCAGGTGCACGTGCCCCCCGTTCCCCGTGATTGTCTACATAGAACAGGTTTGAGGAAATTTCTCATGCCAATTTTTTTTCACATTTTCAGTGATAATTTTCAGTGACCTTCGCTACAACTTACAAGAATCATCATAATTACTTCATTTTTAGAAGAGATGAATTTGTTTATGTGCCTCCATTTTCTAAATTAAATCATCTATATGGCTCTAAGTAAAATCTCTTCTTCTCTTCTCCTCCCCTTCTCTCTCTCTTCCTCTACCTCTCTTCCTCTCTCGCACTCTTCAACTCTCTTTTGTAATACCCTCTCTCCCCATCTCTCTGAAATAATGGCACATGCAAGTTATTATTCATTTTAACAAAGTTCATTTATTTACATGTTTTCAGTACAAAGTTATAAGCTGCATTTGAAGGTTGAATTATATATGCCGAAGTATCAATATATTTATTCAAATTTGTAAATTATAGATGTAATCAATATTAATGCATGGGATTTTATCAAATGCCTTAAGAATTATTTCATTCACCTGTTATCAGTGGTTATGAATATTTGTATTTCAGTAGTCACGATTTCGGTACTTGACATTAAACTGGCCTAGTTGTCAAAATTGCTAGTTCCCAACAATTTTGCCTAACCCTAACACTTAACCCTAAAAAGGCCGGGCTATTTGAGGTCTTACTACGGCCGGGGGGGGGGGGGCATTATGGCCCCCCCCCTTAAGATCTCGGCCGCGAAAATTTGCACGCATGTCAAGTGAAGTGTATAGAATAATATGATAATTTCAATTTTTTGAAAAATTCACACATTGCATATTTATGGTAATTTATGCAAATAAAATCATAAAAATCACATTTTTACCCATAAATCATATATTGTTCATATTTTAGCATTCTTTTTCACTACATATATTCATTAGACCATTCTGAATAATAATACAAATTTTTTTTTGGAAGAGCCAGGTTATTCCTTATGTTATCCCTTGTTTTGATAATTTCTTATGTATTTCATTGTTTTTTTAACTTATGTATTTCATTGTTTTTGTTGTTTTATTTCATTTCTTACTACAATTCAACTATTTTGACTCCCAAAACAACTACCTAAACTTTAAACAAGACCCAATAACCCATGTTTGTTCTGTTTTTAGGAAAAATGACTTTTCCATATGTTTTGTACACAAATCACGAAAATGAGCGATTTTCGGGCTGACATGCAAAGACAAAAGGTCACGTGACCTTGTAACCGTAGGTCCGATTTTCAAAAAAATTATTTCAAAAGTTGCGCAAGACTCGAAAGAAAAAAGTCAGCGAGCGGTGAACCTCATGCACATGCTCTGTTGTTAAGAACCAGTAACCTGGACAACAAACGAACATGCCGTTCCCAGCAAACACAGAACGTTTTCAGAACGTTTTCAAAACGTTTTTTTTAGGTCCTGTACGTCTTCGTCCTAAATGAACGTTTTAAAAACGTTTATATAACGTTAAAGTTTGGACTTCTCATTTACGTCAAAGTTTAGGTTTTTTAGAACGTTTAAAAAACGTTTTTTGGACGTTACAAAATTAAACGTTTGGTATAGGACGTTTACAGAACGTTTGATATAGGACGTTTACAGAACGTTTGATATAGGACGTTTACAAAACGTTTGTGGACGTTACAAAATTAAACGTTTGGTATAGGACGTTTACAGAACGTTTGATATAGGACGTTTACAGAACGTTTGATATAGGACGTTTACAGAACGTTTGATATAGGACGTTTACAAAACGTTTGTGGACGTTACAAAATAAACGTTTTGTCTTCGTCCATATTAAACGTTTAAAAAACGTGTATATAACGTCTAAGTTGGGACCTTACATTCGCTGCGGAGCTAGGTCTTTTGAAGACGTTCAGAAAACGTTTTTTGGACGTTACAAATTAAACGTTCTTGGATAGGTCCTGTAAAACGTTTACAGAACATTTTATTCAGACGTATTTTGTTGAATTTTTTTTTTATGTCCAAATAAATATTTCTTAAAAAATACCAGCTGGCGAAATAAGGCCACATGCATACGCATGGGGGGGGGGGTCGAGGTATGTCAAACTGATGCACTCCTGTGGCGTAGCGATGGAGGGAGGCACGTGCCCCCAATAATTTTGAGGAAAAAATAGAAAACATAAGGTGACATTATTTGAAGAAAAAAGAAATACATAAGGAGTGACCCCTCCCCCTCACATAATGTTTGTGCCCCTTCCCCCCCCCCCCCCCCCAGCCCAATTAGTCCGACCGCGCTACGTCATTTATATGCTCCATTCAACCACGTGTATACAAAGTGCGTACGCACACTGTATAGTATCGTATCCGGCGCGGCCGGTGCGGCGCGCTCGCTCCAGAGCTTGCCGCGTGTTTTAAACTGACTGACGAGTTGACTGCTTGATGACGTGACTTCGAGATTTCAAATAATCTGTTAGACTGCGACACCGAGGTAAGCGTTATTTTAACATTTTGATATCTGTAAGGAATTTAAGCTTTGTTTGATTGATTTTGAAGCATGTAAAATGAAATAAAATATTGATTATTTGCATTAAAACTAAAAGTACGGCAGACTCTATGTCGCATGTGCAGGCCGTTGAAATTTTCATTGCATTGACTGGTAACAGTGGTATGGTAATTGGGTAGGCTAGGGTATGTGCACACATAACACCAGAAAGCTCCGATGCCGAACGGCGTCGGAGCTTCTTGGAGTTAGTGCATACATAGCTGCATTACTATCCTGGCTGTGTGTATTAAAAGCTGTGCTATTGATACTTAACATTTCAAACACCACTGTACAAAACTCTTTCACTAAAAATCTGTACTTTAGTGACAATTGATGACACCTAAATAGCAGTAATAAAATACAATTTGTTCAACTTACCGATGTTATTTTGTTAGAAAGAACAATTAAGAAATTCAAATTGTTTGTCTACTGTCAAAATTTGCTTACAGCCGCATCGGCATGATAAGTGCATTTGTGTATTATGTGTGTATTGACTATTCCTTTTGAGCAAATGCTGCCTATTAACACGTAGTGCAGTGCTAGAGGTCAATACGCATAATAGCATGGACTCTTTGCTGGAGTGGGTATGTGCGCATGGCTCGTTACATTACATGGTAATCGGATGATTAAAACAGTTGAGTTGTTAACTTTGCTGTTTGGAAAAATCATGGAAAGTTCCCATCGGGATTTAAAATGCTATTTCGTGAAGAAAATAAGTCCTTCGACTACCAGCTCATTTCTTGACTTATTTACTCTTCCCTCAATAGCATTTAAAATCCCACGGGAGTGGAACATTCCATGCTTTTCCCTCCACCACCATTTAGCAACTTTATATTATCCCACCCCCTATTACAACAGGTTTGTTTTTTAGGCAATTGAAATAGCTCCCAAACCACCTTTTTTGTATGGATATTGTTTTTTTAGAAATATCGAGACCTAGATCTATATCTTGTTCTCAATTTCGTCTCTTTAAAAAAAATCTGTTTAGTTCAGATGACACATTATTTAAAGAAATTGATTTCCAATAACGTAGATTAACTTAAGGATTGATTTGTTTTATTTTTACATACAGGCAACTATGTGAAAGCGCAAAAACATCGCCAGGAAGGCAGAGGACACGTCAAACCTGGTATCGGAAGATGATGCCGTGTAGAAGCGAAAGAGACGTCTTCCCCAGAGATTAAGCAAATCTTCTAGTGATTCCGGAAGTGACGCTGGTAAGTATTTGTCTCTTGATGGTTAGTAGTGCTTGGCTCGGCCAGAGACGTATAATTTACATCTTATTTCTCGTTTTCTTCAAAATCCAACAGATGATGAAAACCTAAGATAATTTATTTGGGATAGCTTATAAAGCTAGACATGCTTTGTGTCCTAGCCATGCAAAATGATGATTAATATATGTGGCACCATTCCGGCAAAACTGGAAATTAATTTGTAATCTAGGCATAAATTTCGGACAAGAAGTTTACATTACCCAAAAGTTTGTTCAGTTTATGAGAATTCTTGTCATGTCTTGATATCCCTTTTAACATCTGCAATGTGTCTCTGTTTTTCAGATCTTGAATCAAGAAAACAACATGTACGCGGAGGAACGACTAAGGCTGTGGCAGCAGAGATACCAATGCCGAAACTGAATGCGAAGTCCAAGTCCACATCGCATTTTTCAGTTCCAACCCACAACTCCAGCAAGGGCTCGGGCTTCGGAAAGTAAGTTTTTTTCAGATAGCATTTCACAAACGAAAGTTTCTGAGGTTTTTTTTATCATCAGAACATATACTATAGAGCGTATAAACTAACAAAACAACATTTGCCATTTGTACTAAGTTGCTACACTAAAATACTGTTGGATTGGATAAGAGAGGCAGATTATCTCGGCGTACATGTAATTTATTTCATCAACAAGGCATGGGTATAGTTTTCTTACAGAAGAGTCGCTTTTAAATCCTTACAGTATGTATACTTTGTTGGAAGCGCTGCAAAGGTGTCGTCTTTGAAGCTGGGTGATATATTCCTGAAGTGACTAAATTGGACAGCTATCAAACATATCTCGCCAAAATATCCTATTAATTTGCTGTCAAACTTTTTAATGACTTGAACTGTTATTATAATGTATTTTATGTGTCTGTTTTTTTCTTCTCAGGCAATTTTGAAGTGCAGGTACTGTGTAGTGTGTACGCTGCAGAGGCTGGAGGAAGGGCAGCAGCAGCTGACGCAGTTGGTACAAAAACTGCTTTTGTCCAAATCGGGAGCGGCCGTTGATGTGGAAGACCTGAGGGAGCCGTTTACCGAACCAGTGAACACCACATTTTCATTCAAGGTAGATTAAGATACCTTCATTCAGGGGCAATGCAAAAAATCCTAAAACTCATACTTAAACCAAATTTTGACCATTTCAGCTAATAATGGAGAAACTTTATCAGTGACATAACAGTTTTGTTGGTGTATCTTTTTGGATTGAATTGCCAACATCTTGTTGAGAATGCAAGACAAAGTTGTATAGGTCTGTAAATGTACACCTTTTTGTAAGGATGCTGAAACCAATGTGTGTGCTGCCAAACTCTCTTATAACCTTGTCTTCTATATTCATAGACCCTTAAATTTGAGTATTCATATTTGCCTGTTAATAATTCATATCAACTCATTTCTATCAGTTTATTGCAAATAGCTTTTGTAGATTGTTCATGTGTTTTGTGTTGATTTTATATTTGAAGTAAGATGCAAGGCTTCTGGGAAATCTTGACCTGCCCACTAAATCTTTGGTCGATCAAAAGGACAATTTTTTACTCGGATTTAAAGGGGAAATCTACCCTAGAAATTTCACTGCTTCAATCAAAGGAGACAAATTTGAACAAAGTTAAAAATAAGAAATGGGCAAACTCGGTAAGGAAAACAAAGTAAGGAAACTACTCTTTTTTTACATTTTCTAGTAAATTACTCTCGGCTATTCAAATTGACAATGCTGATGACATCTTGAGTAGCTCTAAATTCACTTTGTACACAAAATTTTACATTTTCTAACCCCCATAGTCAAAGCATGTTGTGTAGAAAGCTATTCGTCATTAGTAATCTGAACATACTCTGATTAAAAGCTGTGGAAATGTGTAACTTTAAGGAAAATATGAAATTTTGAGTACAAAGTTGATGGATAGCTACTCACAGTTGGTGTCATCAGTGTTGCCAATTTGTAGAGCTGAAACGAGTGTAGTTTCCTTGTTTTGTTTGGACGTACTTTCACTTGAAATGTGACTTCTTAAAATAGTCACATTTTTATCACTTGTAGAAGTTGATGAGAAAGTTAATACATGTACTCTTTTGAATAGTTATATTTTGCACCGGATGATGAAGCTAATCCTGGGTGGAGGCACATAGCTAAATCGGTTATTCACATGTATTTAATGATAATTTGTGACATTTTGTTAAAAGGTTCTGGTGAATTTATTCACATTGAATTTGATATAGTACACAACAAATTTACAGTAATCCACTATTTCTTAATCATTTGCTGGGGCATCTTTTTGGCATGAATTGCCAGGTTCTGTAAATAACTCAAATTGCTTTTATAAAGTGTGTTACCAAAGTTGCTATCTATTGTGTGCTGCAAAATTATTGACACTATTTATTTTATCTTTGCCTTGTATATTCATAGAGACATAGACCCGTGAATTATATGAGTATTCATATTTGCCAGTTAATGAGGCATATCTTCAACTCATCTATCATTTTCTTATGTTTTATTTGTAGATTGTTCATGTGTTATGTATCTATAGTTTTAAAGGGATAGTTTAGTATTGGTCAAACTTAACTTTAAAACCAAAACCTGCACCATCACGGTGCAAAGTAATAATTACAAACGGCCAAGTAAAGCCCCTGTTAGTATTCAAAATGACCCGTTAATTTTAGTTTCTGCATTTAATGTTTGTTAAAATAATAATTAAATATCTATATCAATTGCTTTTTAAAGAACTATTCAGATTTGTTTTCTTCAAAGTAGTCTTCAAGCATTTTTAATATTTTGAATAAAAATATATTTATGGATATTTCAGCCGTTTGTGAACCGATATTGATCAAATAACAATTTATTCTGAATATTAGAATTGTATGTTCTTTCGGGGGCACTTCGGGAAATACCAATACTCTTTTTCAAATATACATGATGTACTGTATTGCCAAGCCTTTGTACATATTTTGTAAATATGTTTGATA
Source organism: Strongylocentrotus droebachiensis (assembly GCA_035222895.1). Lineage (NCBI taxonomy): Eukaryota > Metazoa > Echinodermata > Echinoidea > Camarodonta > Strongylocentrotidae > Strongylocentrotus > Strongylocentrotus droebachiensis. Next base: position 46,004 of record JAVYIG010004303.1, on the reverse strand, counting down.
ATAAATTCATAAAATCAATCAAATACATGTGTGACCTAGCGTTTATTAAAAATTCACTGTATATTGGACGTTCTTAAAAGGTTTTCTGAACGTTCTTAAAACGTTTCCAGGACGTTCTAGACGTTCTTAAAAGGCTTATTGAACGTTGTAAAAACGTTTCCAGGACGTTCTAGACGTTCTTAAAAGGTTTTCTGAACGTTCTCAAAATGTTTCCAGGACGTTCTGGACGTTCTTAAAAGGTTTTCTAAACGTTTCCAGTACATTTGGACGTTTAGAAAACGTTTTATAAACGTTCCAGACGTGTTTTAAAAGGTTTTCTAGACGTTCTTAAAACGTTTGTAGTGCATTTTAACGTTTTAAAAACGTTTTAAGAACGTTCCAAACGTTTTTTAAAGGTTTTCTGCACGTTCTAACAACGTCCACAATATATTTAGAACGTTTTCAAAAGGTTTTTGGACTTTTCGAATGTCTGAAAGGTTTTTAAAGGTTTTTTTTTGGTTCTTTTAACGTTTAAAAAACGTTTTTAAAACGTCCAATAAAACGTTTTAAATACGTCGAAAACCTACCACATTTTGACGTCCAAAAAACGTTTTCACAAAACGTCCAAAAAACCAACTTGGAACGTTTTTAGAACGTTCAGAAAACGTCCAATTGTTAGTTGGGTTAACACTCAGGTACTCTATAGGCCATTTTCGAAGTGTAATCATATTCGATGCATGCGTTTTTATTAAGTGCCTCTTCATGAATGATTTAATTCAAGTGTTATCAAAGTTACAGAAAATTGTGTTTCAAAAGTCAGAAGTGGCCATTTTAGTAATGTAATCAAATTTAATGCACAAATCTTGGTTGAAGGAGAACTAACCCCAAAGAATAACTTTAGTTGTTCTGAGAGATTTATTGCATGCTTGCCCATCAATCTACTCCCCATCAAAGTGTATGAGAAAGGCATAAAGCCAAAATAAAGCACAGTCTCTCAGCAAGACATGGGCATCGCTATTTTCTTGAGTACTATGCGGAGTCGAAAATATCAACTAAGTGTATTCAAGTTTATGGTGCTTCCTTCCCAGGTGTTTGTAGTGTTGAAGCATTTCATTCACCTGCTATTATCCTTTGTACTCCAATCGCAAGAACGCAAATTGCATAAATAAGTTGGTGCTGTTCTTGGGTGAGGGTTTCGCATTTATGAAATAGATTTTACAACCGCTATATTTTAGTATTTTTAATAAATGAGTTACAATTATTGTTCCCCTGTTATAATTTTTTCACCAAACGTAATTTTTACCTTCTCGTCTATGATTTTCCCTCATTAAAAAGCAAAGGTTTTGTTATTTAATTAAAAAATCTTTCTAATTAAAGATGGTGCATGATACATACATGTACAACTCCACCTGGTACGTCACATTTGACGGAAAATGTCTGCGCCCATGTCATGCTAAAAGGCATACATTATGCCAAGAAATCTCCATTGATATATCTCTTGTACACGTTCGTGGCACGATCCTACTACATTTTGCACCATGACAATAATATGTGCACTATATCTTAATCCCATGTAGAGGAGTACTTAGTAACCAAGGGGGTCAGGGGCATCAACACATTTTAGGATGGGAGGGCAAAAACGTTTAATAATCAAAAGCTCCCGCTTAATATACACTGTACAACTAATTCTAAAACTTCTTGAGGGTATTACCTACTAATACGATTGGTTAGTCAGTGTCTGCATTCTCATTAACTGTTTTGCGTCATGAGTACAACAGTAAGAAATGAAGTTCGATGTTATAATACCAAGGACATACATTGTAGCTGGTACTATTAGATCGATAACTCTGTGACATATCCACGACAGAATAGTCAATTCATCGATATCTATGGCGTACATATTCAGTTATTAACAAATCACATCAATACTTTATAATATTTTTCGATGTATTTTTCGATGTGAATGGAAGAAAAAAGATGCATTTAATACAATGTTGTAAAGTACATTATATTTACATAGAATTACATTTTCAAATTTCAAGATTAAGAACGACATAACAACATTATTTTAGTAATGTAATCAAACTTTCACATTCAACATTCTGACAATTCTGTGTATAAACTACAGAGAGTAGAGTGAGAGAGTAAGTCAAACATAATTATATACTTAAAGTGAGAGATAGATAGATAGTGAGATAGAGAGAGAGAGAGAGAGAGTGGGAAGATTGAAATTTGGGCTATCAGATGATGGAAGTGGAGAATGGGGAGGAAAGGAGGTTGTGGAGGAAAGGAGGTTGTGAAGGAAGATACGTAGGACAGATGGAGAAAGACAGAGACGTAGGAAGAAAATAAAAGGAGGACAAAAAACAAAAGTAAAAGTAAACACTGAGAGGGAGGGTGAGAGAGACACATAGAGGAAAGAAAGAGAGACAGAGATAGAAAGTGGAAAGGAGGAGATGAAATCTCAAATATGTCCAACGAATGTGGGTCAAAGATAGAGCAGGGACTTGATAGACAAGGACTGGAATCAAGCCGCTCTCCTTTGACCCCATGCTCCACGCCGCCGAAAAGTTATGCGCTAATCTGCAACTGTTCACCAGGTGGTATAATAAAAGAGCACATGAATTTTCAGGATTTAGAATTCCTACATCAGAAAATGTATCACAGCAATTGTTCGCTGTCCCTTCCAATGATTTCTCATCCATTGTTGAATGTGTAAAGAGTAGAACAAGCGAACACAAACTTGTGTAATTTCAACCTTTTTTAAACTTGAAAAATACAAAAAACACGCGAAAACACGCATTAGCGAACTAAATGTTATTGAAGATTGTAAATCATGGATCAAATATCGGGACATTAAAGCATGCACAAATTAGCGCATCATCCTAAGATATTGAGTTTTTGTCAGGATGTAATTTTTCTTTTACCAACTCTGGCACACAAATTATAGGAAGGACGGAGTTCTAAATTTGAAAATTTGTTTGATGCACTATTCCCAATACAATCCCCATATAAAGTTTTTGATTTACAGTGAAATTTTGCCGGTAATTTAATATTTTGTAATAAATGTAAAACTGGTGCCTGGCTTCTGAAAGTCCCCGCAGTGGAAGCGCGGTTCGGAGCATGGAACTTCAAAGCCAAGTGGACTGTTACACATCCCATTGTTACGCTTTAGAACTCACGATTCACGAATGCGTTGAATTAATTACAAGAGTCTCGCCGGCTTGATTCCAGTCCTTCTCTAACAAGTCCCTGGTCCAAGGTAGAAGAATGAGGGGGGGGGGGGGGGCGTCATGCTTGCTCAAGAGGCTCTAGCACCCCCAATTCATTTACTAAACAGATGGCCGTCCATGAATAAGGACTACACCCAAATTGGCAATTCATTCTGTTTGAGCATTCTTCTATTTAAAAAAAAAGTAATTCCAAGACACCCCAAGATCAGGAATCTATTCCTCAGCATAGACTTCTACTGATGCAGGCGCCATTATGAAACACCTGGCCAGCGAAGCATAGGCACCCAGCCACGCAGGCCGTGGGGCCTGTGCATCGCTGACCATCGGGGTCCTCGCACGTCGGCAGGCACGGCGGACCACACTCGTCATAGGACATGGTAGGTGGGCATTGCAATGCTGTAAATGAAGGTAAAATATATAAGAAAATATTGATAGTAACTTCATTCCTTCCATTATCGAAATTCGAAACTTCATTGTTAATCATGATCAAATCAGACATCCCATTTTATTTCGGGGACGTAACGACAAAGTAATACACGTTTTAAAAACATAATGCATGATGATTAAATGATAAAAAGAGAAGAAAAATGCACCTTATAAACGTTAAATAGACGAAGTAAAATAAATTAAAAGATGTCAAGGGGATAGCATCGGGCCTCGCACAGAAGACAAGGAAAAAACAAGATATAATTTTGTGTGTGCAATTGTAATAGTTCCCTTTTAAAAGGAGTTTTCTGGAGGGAAAATACATCAACCCTACTACATGACCAATGACGTCTCTAGATGGAGGGGTGGCTTTGACCCAAAACCCCTCTTCCAAATTTCCTTGGGGCTAACTTTAAAATGCTGAAGCCTTGTCAGCATATTACAAAAACATATTTGAATCTTGCTCTGTAAGCATGGTAAGAGGAAGAACAATCTTACCACAATTAGATAGGCTTCTCCAGTCTTCAATATCCACACCAAGATGGCGTCGGCACTCGTTGACATACGATGATATCGCCTCGCAGTGACATGGCTGACGAACGCCACACGTGCAAGTATCTTCAATACAATTTGTGATGTATGGCTTCGGATCTACCTCACTGACGCAACGCTTGAAGTTATTTTTAAAGAAAACGCGACATTTTTTGAAGGCAAGACCAAAGTCTTTGTAACTGACCGACGAACATCTTCCGATTTTCAGGTATCCGAACTTCATAGGACGAGTGTTCCTTTGCTTGCAATGCCTGAGATAGGAATATTGAAACATTATACATCAATCAATTTGAAATCGTCAGTAGTATGGAAGAATTGCTTGGGGTCGCATTTTAATTTTTAAAGAAACACAATGAAAAGATGGACCTAATTCATTGTCTAGAACACCTTTTTGTTTACCTGTCTTTCCATCATTCGGCATCTCTCTCTCTCTCTCTCTCTCTTTGTTTTTTTTTAGCTAGCAGATGACCACTGTCTATCTTCAAACATTCAATTAACAGCATATTCTCGGTCACAATTAAATTTATGCCACCAAGTTACGTATTAAAATTCATGAACTTTCTAAAGATAGCAAACAAAGAAAAACAAAAGATGAACAAAAAATATTGACAAAAGGCATCTTGATATCTTACTTGTATCCATCTACTTTCCAGCTGTGTACCAGTTCTTTATTCTTTGACGTCCTGATACCCTGTCTGGTCATCTTATCATCCTTCTTGTTTCCATTCATGTTTCCGCACAGCCCTTTGACGTCGGCACCGTGCGTGACCGTTAGGTTCACGGTGACTCCGCCCGTCTGCGACCACGTCACCGTCAAGCCCTTGTTGGAGAAGACCTCGACGTCGCGCCCGCCACCGACGTGGGCGATGCGAACGTTGGCCGGGTTGCGGTGCGCGTAGGGTAACCCAATGGCTTCATCCTGAACAAAGACCTGGCCATTGACGTCGATCTTGACCTCCAAGCAGTCGATGTAGACCAAGACGCCGACGCCAAGGTGGGTTTGACTGGCGTTGAGGAACTGGTGCTCCATGTGGACTTCGAAATTGGAAGTCCCACTGTAATCGTGTGTGAGTACGTATCGGCATTCGCCATGCTGATCGTAGGTGTACCCATCAAACGTTTGATAGTGGCCTTCGTTGCTCACTGAACACGTTTTCATTTCTGCAAAACGGTATGAAAATGCGTAAAACGGTCATACCAACGACATGTTTCCCTTTTGTTCGGAGTGAATGAATACACGAAGGTGGGTCAAAAATTTACAAAGATAATATTCAGTATGAACACCGGAATCGGTAACATTTTAAAGATTTTTTTCTTCTTCCATCAATGCTTCTCATTTGCCAATTTTTTTCTTATCGCATTCGGAAAGGTGCTTCCTTTATTAATATTCCCTGTGTGACATAAAATATTACTGATGATGTTTCTCTTAAGTAAATGGATGTTAGCCTACTACTAGTAATAATCATACTAATTTGAAAAGGCCCTTTTAGTAAGCCGAATTTTGACCACTTCCGTGATTTGTTATTGATTAGTCATTCATTTTGAGATTGCCCCTTTCAAATTTAATAACGGTATAAGCTCGTTATTAGTTCGGTCCTATGACTTTAAAAATCTGCTTTACCTGGCAAGCAAACCGGACAGCAATCACCTGGCAAGACTACTTCTGTTTCCAGCTGCGAAAAAAGTGCATAAAAGGACTTATCAAGAGAGAAATAAACGACATATATCTATTGCACATACGTGCATACCACGAGTGTGGGTTGAGGAGGAGGAGGGGGCTGAGGCTAGGGTGAGACACCCATATTAAAGAGTTTCTAGAGCTAATTAGTAATCTTTCAAGTCCATTTTGCTAATCGACAAACTGACTGATGACTTTTTTTGGAAGCAATATATTTTTGAACTCCCATCTTAAAACTGTGAGGACAATTGTTTCGCTTGTTTGAGAACTAATTTTTTTAAAGTCTATGGCAAATATAGTGGAAACGAAGTGGAGGGGGTAAGCTTGAATTATTTTTCAACAAATATTAAGGTTACTCACCTCTTGGCAGAGAAGTCCTGCACATAGTTTGGGTGAACATTCTGCTCTTCCATCTTGGCATGCACATGCATTACATCCTTCTTGCCAACTATCTTCGGCCTGTGGGAACACAAATTCAGTTTGAAGAAATATCAAAATTACAGGTCGCACAGAAACTAAATCTTTACGCGGATCCAAGGCAAAGGAGCAATGGAGCTGTTTAAATAAAAAAGTCAGTAGATAATTTCACAAACTTGTGTTCAGATTTAAGAACGCCAAGCAATTTTGATTCTGATTTCTTTGGAAGTAAATAATGATATAAACGTTTTTATCCCGTTAGCGATTTCATTGTCTTTCATTCACTCCCAAAGCAAGATATTACATGTATTGTCTTACCCGAAGTGTGTTACACTTTTTCATTTTCGACATAACAGCATTTCACTATTACTTACCGAATGGAATTTTCCATTGTGTTTGCAGAAGCTTACAGCTATAAAAACAAAAAGAGAACAAATAAACCAAATGTTATTGACTTTCATACTGTTTCAGGCAGGTTAAAGGCGGGATTTTTTAAAGACTTTATAATGGCGATCATCAATAGGGTACACATTTATGTTGTGATTCAATGATGAATACAATGAATAGGCTACAATATGCCCTTTACGAAATTGTTCTAGAATAATGGAATGGTACTAGTAACTGAGAACTGCAGATAAATTGTAGAACAGAAAAAGGGTAAAAAACGGATCGATGAATTTAAGTTTCATTGCAAGTCTCATGTATGAGGAAGAAAACATACATTCTTTAAAGATATACATGTATACATGTACAAACGGAGGCCTATGAGTTATCTTAGGATGGTAATTCCAAAAGAAGAATGTCCTCCTTTTCTTTCTCAAAAAAAAAAATTTAATAGATACCGATGTAAAAGTGTTATGCGTATAAGAAGCAAAAGGGTGACTTTAAGAAAGTAACCTTCATACAAAACAAGTTAAGTTTAGGATATCTTTTATTCAGGAGGAGATGGGATAATTACGGGAAAAGTATAAACAAAAGTGTTTTAATACTGAGCAGGTCACAATAAATATTAACATATTTTGAAACGCATAACGTGAATTTTCTTACAGTTGCAAGTTTTCTGATCCAGTTGAAGAGCGTAACCATGGCGACAGGAGCAGATGAATGACCCCACTGTGTTCTGACAATGATGATCGCATCCTCCGTTGTTGACCGAGCATTCATTGATATCTGCGTAGTTTTGAAATTAATCACACTTTTTTATTAGCGAAACTTATAATGTTTAGAAAAGTATAAAGTTGAGAGTATATCTGTGAAATTATTTTACAATTGTATTCATTTTTTTCTTCATAAAACAATCAACTTTTGCCTCTTGAACCAAACTACACACTACCATACATGTGTGTAACACAAAACGATGCCACGTAACGTTAATTAAAAAGTAATTGCATTATTATAACATGAAGTACAATTTCGTGTCACGCATTTTGGTTCTAATCCTTTACAAATAACACCTTTTGCCTGAAATTTTACCAACGGAATATCATTTTTATACTATTTCATACAACATTTAAAGTCAGGATTCCCCCCTCTCTCTCTCTCTCTCTGTCTCTCTTTCACCCGTTCACTCTCTCACTCTCTTTTTATCTCTCCTCTTTCATCTTGTTATCTAGTTACATCCGTCAAAGCATATGTAAACATTACATGTAGGTAATGGTGAACCTGAATTATTCGATGTAAAATAGAATAAGTAGCTATTTTGTGTAAAATAGAAGCTTTTTAGGGCTTCGAAACAAGCATTATCAAATGGTACATACTTTTTAAAATTATATGTTATGTATTAAAAAACACTCACCGAATTGGCAAAGTCGTCCAGTGAACCCATCGGGGCACCGACATACAGGTTGTCCATTCTGTATGCCACAGACAGCTCCTTGTTGACATTCGATGTTACGGCAGTCACCTTGATTCCGGCATGCTCCTCCTGAGATTTAAACAAATAACAATAAAAGAATAAAGAATTCAAAGTTATGAATAATATCCTGGCAGAAATATCATCATTTCCAGCGAATTTCTTTTTTTATTCCGATAACAGTTCATACCCAAGTGGCATCTTGTTCTGACTTGTGCTTTCTTTAAATAGTAGCGGAAACGAAAAAGTAAATGACCATTCTATTTTAAAACTGCTTGCTGGTATATTGTCAACGGCCTTATCGATGCTCCCTCCTCCCTCCCTCTCTTACCCTGTATTTGAAAAAGACCACTGACGATCGTACAAGCAAGAAGCTATAAAGCTGAATTTCAATCTGATATTACCTTGAAACGAGTGATGCAACAATGAAAACTCACCATTGCAAATCTCTGATCCTTCACTCCGTCTCAGAGCTCCTCTTAGACCCGTCGACAGCTGAGCCCAAGAAAGTGCGTTACCAGAACTAGAGCAACATGACTGTAAAGATTGAATCTCATCCCGAGTCATTGAATAGTCCCATATATTAACCTAGATGTAAAGAAACATCATGGCAGAATGAAAATGAAATCAGTAGAAATATATTTAGAATGATGTTTCCTGATTTTCTGATTATAGAAGGGAATAGATTTACTAAGAATGGTTACATCTCTTCGATTTAGTGCAAGTCATCACAGATTCTTTCTTTCAACCCTTGCTGTTATATAAGACGGATGGTAGGGTTAGGGTAAAAGGCAAAAGATTGACGGGTCGAATCCTAGCCTAGTGCTTATGTAATCAGAGGGGCATTCTCTTTCGACCCAGATGTAATACATGGGTAAAGCAGGCATTATGGAATTTGTCAAATCTGTGATCACAGTAACGATGCCCAGAAGATCTGTAAAAGGAAGTCTTCAACGAATTATATTTATAAGACAGTTTTCAGATCTTCACGAGGGATTTGATCATAGGACTATTATTAAATATCATGGATGTATTAACACAAAAACTATATTCATATCCACAGAAGGCGTAACAAAATGGAATAAACCTCACTTGTGATAAGCTACCGATGAAAGATTCCTTAACCACGTAGGATCCGTTATAAGTATCTTGTTCTTGGCCTACAACAAACATTCCTCTTCCTTTCACGAAGGTTCCAGTCGATAGACCTGTTCCTGATGCTGCTTGGGATCCATCGAGATAGAACACCCATGCACCGGTCTCACTGGTCCAGATTACTGAGATGAAGTGCCAGTTGGCGTCTCTGCACATGAACAGGGAATATCAAGAGATGATTAGTGCTATAAACTAGAAGAATAGTTGTGAAAAAGAATCTAAATTGTCTTGCATTTATAATTATTAGCAAATGCAAGATTGAACAGAACGCCTAAATAATAAAAATAGTCATATTTTAATAGCGCTTACCGTGTGAGTCAAAAAAAAGTTTACACCTAGAAAATTGCTAATTATTTTAAAATTCATCTATGAACAGTAAACTATTCTACATCCTATGAAAGAGTGTTTTATCCCAAATCATTTGGTATCATTTTTGTGTTGTATGTGTTCACGCTTGGATGAACAGGAGGCATTGAGTGCAAAAATCGACTTGCGCCAAAGTGATGCGTACAGTATGTATTATGTTGGGATTAGTGGAGTAAGAGAATGAATTAAATGTATCAAATGAAATGCATTGCATATGCTTTTTGCAAAGGGCAAAGTCACACCACCCACACACACGCGCACAAATGTTCGTTGATATTTGATATTCGATATTTGTGTGGCATGATTAATTTTGTTAGGGATGTTATTTGGATCTGCAAAGACCGAATTAATACCCAAATCCACATTATTTTATTCAAACATCACATAAGCAACTTTGGCACAAGTCGATTTTTGCACTCTCGCAAACAATGCCTCGTGTTCATCCAAGCGTGAACACATACCACACACAAATGGTACCAAATGATTTGGGATAAAACATTCTTTCATAAGATGTATAATAATTTACTGTTCATAGATGATTTTTTAAATGATTAGCAATTGTTTTTTTTTTTACTCACTCTGTATTTCTACGTTTCAAACTGTAGTTAATATTACTACGATCATCAGATTCAATTGCTCATCCATACACGGTAATATGTATTATCATATTTCCATTGGAATGATAGTTAGACAAAAGTGAATTGAGAATATACACTAAAGTCTCAATTTATTGTTGACATTTTCATCTATGTTCAATATAAAGTGATATCCTTGACAGTACTTTGATATTTACCGTTATTCAGGTTCCTTACAATATGATTATACATAAACACTCTTTAAAAATTCTTGCATTATTCATCAAAGAAAATGAACTTCGGAGCCTTAAAGCAGATGATAGACGTACAAAGGAAATCGTGGTGTACCCACCCGTTAGCCCTCACGTATGTAAACGCTGACTGCCCGTTCACGAAAAAGACAAAACTGTTGTAATCTTGAAGAGTAAGGGTGTTGTCCATATCGCTGGCGCCATCCGACCCTCTTGTCGCATATGAGATGGGTGTTCCAAAGTTTGTTTGATCAGAGGTCTTCATCCAGAAGGCTAGTGTGAATTCATAGAGGTCTGGTAATACTCCTTCCAACCCCACCCTGTCAGCCGTTCGTGCAGTGGGAAACGACAAGTCATAGTTTTTCGGCAGTTCTGAATTCAGATGTCAAAAGAATGAAACAAATAAATAATAAAGGAGCAAAATGAGACAAAAAACATAACTTCCACATGGACATCGTTATCTGTAATGCCAAGATATGATAAAATGATAAGTCAAAATATCGTGCTCCCCATGTATACAGGTATTTATTCATATTTACAATGACTAGGGTTTTAAAGCATGCAATGCGAAAGAGGGTGTTTACTATTCTATGTTGTCTTTATTTACATGTACACGAAAGATGGCCGAAACCCAGTTGTTTCGCAGAGAACATTGCCAATCCAATATACGTTCGTAGAGCGACCAATTGTGTTAGTCATCTTATAGCTAATATCTTCTTCATTGGCGTATTACACCGCTGTCACAATTCTATGAACACAATTATAATAATGATACTAATAATAATGATTAAAAAGTAATGACAATAATAATAATAATGATGATAATATACCTTGTTTACCCAGGGTTGCCTCATTATCATTAATTAATACTCTTCTCCCTGTAATTTCATTATTGGCCCTTTATTGGCCCTACACAGTCACACAACAACCATCTTAACGGAACCGGGTTGGCATAAGGATGCCTACAGTATTTCACTCAAGTTATATCATCCCATGATAATGTGGGCCTTACGCACCTGTTTGGCAGTGATCTCCATTGAAGCCAAGGGGACAGATACACCTGTAGCCATCGATCATATCCTGACAGGTGCCTCCATTGACACAGTAGGCACTTAACTCAAGACACTCGTTGACGTCGATCTCGCAGTTGCGTCCCTGGAATCCTGAAGGACAGGTACAAATGTAACTGTTCCTGGTGGTTCTACAGGTGGCGTCCCCATGGCAAGGGGAGGATTGGCAATGGTTGCTGTCCAGCTCGCATAACCGCCCCGTGTAACCAGGGGCGCAACAGCAACTGAAATTCTGAAATGGAAGTGATTATGTTGGAAATGGAGATGGTTTTTCTTTTTTCTTCTGATACCGAGAATGTGGTATTCATGTATTGCAGTTCAGCAAGGAGGTTCGAATGATATAGTCAAGCTACCATAAAACAATTTTTTTGTTGTTTTGTTTTGTGTGTGTGTGATAGGGGCTTAACCTATCATAACACATTTATTTCAGATTTCCTCTGTTTCCTATTAAAGCAAACACATAATTATCATAGAATTAAAAGCATTTGAAAGCATATATTTCCTCATTATTTACTCTCCAGAATAACGTTATTTATTTCGAGAAGAATATTGTATATAAAAAAGCCTGCAGTTTGTTGATGTATTTCTAAAGACGCTAAAGTCAATTTTTCTGATACTTACGGACTTCAGATCGATGCAAGACGCTCCATTCCTACAAGGATCCGATGCGCAGTCGTATAGGTTAATCTCGCAGTGCTCCCCCGCGAATCCTCCAGCGCATTCGCAGGTGTAAGACGCTATCCCATCTACGCAAATCGATCCAAACCGGCAGTCAGCTAAAATTGACGGTATTATGAAAAAGAAGGTTTCAATTCAACCATCATCAAAATGGTCAAGAATTGTGACTTACAGGCGTCAAATAATCTTCATACTGGAGGGGGCACTATAAATTAGTCAAGTGCTAGACAGACAAAGATAGACAATTGAATCTCCCACAAAGTCCCTACGCTCCTCCCCTGTTAAATACAAGTGCTGGTAGAATAGATTGTAATTTAATTTGATACTGTCTCCATTCTTAAGGGGGATGCTGTAAAAATAGGGAAAATCAGAAAGAAACATGAATAGACTTGTAGAAACCCGACTTTAAAGGTAATGCAAAGTTTTGGTATGGGGTCATGAATTTGGTTCAAATGAACATATTGGAAGCATATGCGACCTTACAATATTCAGTGATCGTTGTCGCGGTTGAAATCGATTCTAAAGTTTTGAAATTATAAATAATAAACTCTTTATGTTGTATAGCTCCCTCTCATGGTCAAGATATTAATTAAGCTATAAAACAATGTTTCTTGACTAAAATTAGCTAATCCCGTTTGGAAATTATTGATATCACAACTACATATTCTTACATTTTCATGGTCGAAGCTACCATTGTACGGCCGTACGGCGCTTTTTGAAATTTATCAGAATTTAATTTAATTCTAAATCAGTCAATTTCCTTGTATTTTGTTTCCCTAACACATTGTATATGTTTTTGTTGTCAGTTCCTGGCTTACCAATTCACCTGCTGACAGAGAATTTCAGAAGTTTACATTGACTACTTTTGTTTTCGAGTTTTTCAAAGATGAAACGTTTATGATGATTACTCTAATTGTAATACTTACCAGTCAGACAGTCATCAATGTTGATCTGACAGTTCTCTCCCTTGAAACCATTCGCACACTCGCACACATACGCATTGACTAGGTTCATACACGTGGCATTGTTCAAACAGACGTCGTTCCCGAAGCATTCATCGATGTCCAACTGGCAATCATCGCCAGCGAAGCCGGGAGGGCAGACACAGTCGTATCCCTGTGTGACGTCCACACAAGTCGCTCCATCCGCACAGGGATTTGACTCACACTCGTTGATGACTGGCGGTAGACAAGGGGTACGTTTTAGTTTATCATCTCCTTTATAACTTGCACTACGTGTTTTAGCATTATTGTTGTTTAAAGTTTTGCTTTAACAACATACCAATGAAACTTAAACAAACACTATGTGTTCTATTAGCCTATTCTATCAAGAACTATAACAGTTATTTTGGGGGCAAGATAGGCTCCCTGATTGGATTAAAATGCAAATGGGACAATATGCCAATTGGACAGTTAAACATCTTATATTGTGTCGATATTTGTAACATGTTATATGGCTATTACAACAAGTACAAAAAGACATAAATAAATGTTTAAAACAGGATAAAAGGGGTAGACTAGGGGATGGACGGAAGGAGAGGGAGAGGTGGGAAACAAGCAAAAACTTACATATAGCAGAACAACCAGTAAACCAGGGATGAAGGGGGAGATCAAAGGTAACAGATGGAGAAAGTAAAATGGAAATAAATATAGCTTCATAAATATAGAAAGATAAGGAGAAAGGAAGAAAGAGAGATCGAATGAAAGTAGTGTAGGTTGAAATATGACAAATAATATATGGGTAAACCCTGACTTCATATCAAACATTTTATATCTAACATTCGCTTTCATAACACTTCAGGTGAACGAGAACATTAAAAGACTACTAAAAAGAAGATATCCAATTGATACAAGCTCCATCTTACCCTGACAATACTCTTTGGCATGTGCTCCTTCATGATGGGTGTACAAATCTCCTGGACATAGCGTACAGGACGTTTGCTTAGGTGCAGGTTGATAAGTACCCTTGGGACAATCCTGACAAGGAGCAAAGCCAGTCGGTGAAAATGTACCTCGTGGACATAAATCTGTACGACAAGACAACAAAAGACTTCTAAAGTGACTTATTGAATTAAAGGTAAATATTTATTAGATATGGTTTTCAGAAAATATAGAAATATGATAAAGCAACCGTCGATGGCTTGTCTTGGTCATCTAGAAACCATCGTTGATGAATGTTGCGCTTTGGAATAGTTTTTAAGAAAGAAGGTGCATTTTTAGTGCTTCCATTATTATTATTATCATTATGGGGATGTTATTGTGTAAAACAGTTTTAAAATCACGTCCATGTAGATGGAGTGAATGAAGTGTTTTTAACCTCATATCCTACAAGAATGATAATGAAGATTGTATTGCATGACCAGAGAACTTTTATTTATTCATAATGCGTTACGATAAAAAGAAAGAGAAAAGTGTGACATAGCTGGGAAGATTATAAAGGTTAGGGATCTACTTTAATTTGGTGGCTCTCATGTTTATTACTCACATGGTTTCAGTCAATTCCCCTCTTAGAATATTATGTTTTCTTCCATCAATAAAGTGTTTTCAGTGAATTACATCAAGGGTTTAGACATATTTTGTCAGATGAACATTTATCATACAAATTATACTGTATTAAAACTCTCTTACTCTACCTTTGCTTGATTTTTCTAAAAACTTAAAGCGACCTACTTGTGCACAATTCTACATGGCTATTGCCTATTGTCCATGTCGTCAACCCATCTGGACACGTCGTACATGATGTTGAGCCGCGACCGGGTTCGTAGGTTCCTTGTGGACACGCGTTGCACGATTCGAGACCACTCGTAGAATAGGTCCCAGGGTGACACAGGGCTGGTGCATTGAAAACAAGCAATTCAAATCAGCTGATGGGCTTGAGATTATGAGATACACCTGCTAGATATTTCGTTATTTGGATCATGATTTCTAGTTGATTTTAGTGTCATACATCGGAATGAATCTCCAAAGAGAGACCAAAGGTTACATTCTATCTAGCAGTCTCAGGGAGGATCATACTACAAGAAAAAACAAACAACAGCTGGGAGTTTGTTTTACATAAAAGTATGACGGCACATCAATATTCAATCTGGCCAGGGACGCAAATCTTATTTTTAGTCCACTATTCCTCTTAAAATGGTAAAATAAAACGCAGCGAACTGATGATGATATATTAATGATAACAATTGTATTCATATAGTGCTTTTTCCAAATGATTCAAAACACTGTCCCATGGTCTATGAATATCTGAGAAATTTTAGATTATTGCTAATTGTAAATATACTAAGGGTACAGAAACCTGACAAAAAGCTCGTTGGGGTTTAACATAAACTACACTTTGGCTCTACTTTTCTGTAAGCTACAGGACACAGTGACAACTCACCTTTGCATTTAGTGATAGACCTGGCTCCCAGAGTGGCAGTCGACGTGTCTAGAGGGCAGTCTTTACATGTGGTATTACCGTACTGGTCCTGATAGGTTCCTACGGGGCACCTCTCACAAACACCCTGGTTCTCGAAATTACCTGGGGCGCATGACACTGGAATGGAATAATCATATCTCACCATTATTACAGTGCATTGGTACATAAAGGTGACGTAGGGTGTGTTAAGATATATCGACACCGGTCTAACTCACTCGGTGAAAGAGTGTGATTTGTTAAATAACTTTTATCTTCTCTCTTTCTTTATCTATCTTTTTTGTCCTCTGAATACCATGCAAACAAGTAAAATTACTGTACCAATCATTATGAAAACAGTTATTATCAAATGTCATTTTCTCTCTAAATCGCGATACATTGCGCCCAAAACTAAGGAGAGTCAAGAACTCTCTCGAGGGGAGTTTCAATTGTTCAGGCAACAATTCTTGTGAATTAAAAATCATTTTACTGAGAAAAATATATCTTTTGGTCCGGGAAGTAGATTGATATCTGATGAAAATAATATCATCGGCTATTAACAAGAAGGCCATACGAACTACTGATGGTAGCAACGGCTCTCACGGCTCAGGAAGGCAGTCGACGATGTATTTTTACAACTATTTGGAGGGCTTCGGTCTTATCATACGTTTCCACAACGATACCTTACATGTAAAAGTGGATAGAATTTTGTTGGTAATATTATATACACCCTTTTATGAAATATAACAAGGATAAGGAAACAAAAATTACCGCAGCTCCCGTTTGAAGGTATATGCCCAACATCACAGAGGATTGAGTATTCCGATTCAGGAACAATTGGATCGTCGCTGAGCGACAATTCGATGCCATCCACGTTAATTGTTACGTTACCACTGGCAACGCTTTCTTGAACAGAGTTAACAGCTACATCTAAATAATCCAGTACATTGACATCAGGCCCCACCGTTTCCTATTTGGAAGAAAAGCACTCTGTTTTTCAAAACGCATGTCGAAGAAGTATACTTTTCATTTAAAGATAAAGTTGAGTTCTGGTAATGCGATTGCACTGTGAAAGAAAAGGTGTGAAATGGATCAGAAACATTTGATCATGTAGCATGTAAGTATTGGTGTGCACTGCAAGGTTTTGGAGTCATCAAAATCATAATAAATTTGGCCGAGTCTTGGTAAAGTAACAAGCACTGTACACAGAAAGCTATATATGGGACAACACACATGGTGTCGGGGCTAGTACTACCTTGATTTCCTTGTCTTTCTATGCTCATTACTCAGCCAGTATACATTTTCTTCCAAAATTGTTTGGCACATGTCATTTATTTGTAATCTTGAACATTCAGTGTAAGTTTCGTTTGATTCTGTGAGAATTAATTTTCTTTTTATTTACCAGAACTGGAGTTTATCTTTAAGGTGAGTATTAAGAGTGACGTTTAACGATAGAAGTGATTAATTTCACACCTGATAATAACATTTTTTCTGATAATATAATAATATCATTGCTAGTCAACAGAAAATACATTTTTCACACATTTCAAATTTTGTTTACATATTCACCAAACATCTTCTACGAACTGCCAAGCGTTTTCAATGATGCTAAGTTCACTTTTAAGATCATTTTGTTTTGCTCCCAATAAAAATGAAAGTAAGCCCCTTAACCATACAAATAGCACGGGGTTAAGCCAAATTGAAACGAGCATTACCGTTATTTCTACGAGCAGTGTAAATGTTATCTCGACGACATCGATTCCCCCACTTCCATCTATAACTTGCCGTCTCTTTCGCCTCTGAGTCTGTCCGCACTGCACGTTTACGTTCTCGAAGCTGCACTGAGTATCCGACTGGCTGCACGGACCGAGATCTCCCCTGGTTTGAAGGAAATCGAACACCGAGATGAAGTCGTCGCGTATATTTTGTTGTGAGGTTTCGTTAAAGCATGTCCCGTCGTATCGAAATCCTGTTTTTAAGCTCGCTTTCCTAACGCGTCTACGTTCTAGTTGATGAAAGGAAATGAAAGAATGAATGGATATTGATAAATAAAACATATTTTAAAAAAATAATTTATAAACAAAATTAGGCAAACATACTTACTTTTTAAAGTGGGTCTAAAATTAAATGCCCGTTGAACACGAGGCGTCATTTATATATATATATATATATATATATATATATATATATACATGTATATCTTTGTTATGTTACGTTTTTTCTTTTTCCGAGCCTTCGATAATCTGTTTCTCTCATCCCCCTCCCCCACCCTCTTCTATTAAAATGAACTTAATACCACGGTGGACTTTTCATTTGATTTGCGATATGTCCAGATCAATCGCAGCTCTTTATAGGGCAGATCCTTGGTAGTTTCTCGCCCAATTCTTACTTGCGCAGTCCGGCCAGGGCATGTCCAGTGGCTCGTGGTCGACGTCGGGTCGGCTCCACAAGTGTTGACCACTCTCATGTTCAATGCAGGCGTAAACTAACACTCTGTCTCCAGTAAAGTGGAAGTTATTTTGGCAAGAAATCTGGCAGAGCTGGCCACCTGCCGAGTTAACGCATGCTACTACACCATTCAATGGTGGTGGGTAGTACTCGCAGACGTAGCCTGAGGGGTTAAAAGAGACATGAGTTAAAGATCCAACTTGAGGATTTAAATGAACATTTATATGTTACAAAGATAGGCTTTACTGAAACAAGAAAAATGTTTTACGATTCATAATTTAGGAACATAAATGAGTATCATTCAGTGGAAACTTAAACAAATAAGAAGAAGATATTCATTTTAATGGTAACCGACCATTTTTTTTAATTTCTTGCACGTTGCTGACAAAACAGAATGAAGCTATTTTACGAATAACACAATCACAAAGACTTTCAAGAATTCAACATAAGACAATTTCAATAGCCTTGTCCAGCATCATTTAAAAATGTGCGAGCATTGTTATCCGAATATGATGCTATAGGATATGTGATAGGGTACTGAAGTGCCTTTGAATTGATTCCTTGAAAGTCTGCAAAGGTATCAACAACCAACCATTACTTTTTTTTCTTTCAATGATGTAATCAATCATGAACAAAAGAAATTCAATTAATCCGAACAACACATATTGTTACATGTCGGTAAAAGCAAACATGATAACAGCAGTAACTCGCACATGATTGTGTCTATTTATGTCGTGGTAAGGCAAACTTATTGTATTAAATACAAATTACTCTCTCAACTTCAGTTTCAGAATATTCATAAAAAGCATGACTTACTAGACACCCTGATAGTGACGTTACAGTCTTGCGTGTTACCCGACGGGTCTGTTACTCTCGATACGACTTCTGTCTCACCCAGCGGGAACCTCGACCCTGATGGAACACCAAGTAACTCATTGGACAAGGTCCCCGAGTTATCATTAGACTGGCTGGTATTCCAATCCTCCTCGTCGATGACGAGGCCTCCGAGAGGATCCAACCCGGTATCCTGGAAAGTGAACTCACTGGTGCAGTTCGTCAGTCTCGGTGGCTCCTCGTCTGGTGTAATGAAAAGGAAAGTTGTGATGTCAACAGAAGAGACCTGATACAGATGCACACTAAGAAACAAGGGTGCGATTAGGGTGCAGATTTGCATTCACCTACGCGTATTTGGCAGAGGATGCTGGCTGTTCAGGCAGAATTGAACCTTTATTTCTTAGTGTGTATGGTTTAATTACAAGAATATAAAGGATGTCTTTTTTGTACCCTTAAGTTAATGAAGCTCTAGCCTCGAGCTTTTCAGGTGAAGTTGATTTTGATTGTTGTAAAACAAATTCTAAATTGGATTTCCTGCTGGGAGGAACACCGTAGCCTGAAATCTATATGTATATTTAAGTGGTGGATGGAATGGGGTTGAACAAAATCCAAACTAGCATACCTTGAATATACATTGATTTTAAAAAATGTGCCCCTAATTATGTGTCCCCCCCCCCCTTTGTATATGTTACTTGCCCGAGAGTGTGGAGGAAAACAATTCTGAAGGATATTTGATGCTTTTGTGTTCTTTGTTGTTGCCTATCATACAAGAAAAATCCATTGTGCCTCCACCCCCTCCAGAGAGAGAGAGAGAGGAATAGATAGAATGCGAAAGACATGGAGAGAGGGGGAATAGTGAGGGGAGAGACAGACTAGACTGACAGAGAGGGAGAGAAAGTGAGTGATAGAGGTGGAGAAAGAAAGGAAAATAGAGAGAGAGAGAGAGAGAGGGAGGGGGAGAGCATGATCATCCAATCTTCACCTCTGACCGTAACGTTGAAGCTGCAGGTCGCCACGTTTCCAGCCAAGTCGGTGGCAGAGTACGTCACCACCGTGGTATTGATGTCAAACCGGTACGGCGGCGAGTGCGTTGACCGCAGCTTGACCGGGACAGGGGTATTATCAGTGGCTTCAGGTACTTCCCAGTTGATGGTGCTGATCGGCATGAAGATGTCTGTGGGGTTACTGATATCCTCTGGACAGGTTAACGTAGGAGGCTCGATGTCTGGATACCGATGAGAGAGAACAAGGAGCAGAAATATTGTGAACCCTTTGAATAATTTGAACCAAGTGGATGCGCCAGTCCACTTTAGTATTAACGCACTAATCCTCATTGATAAGTCCATTGGAGAAGACTTCTCTCCAAAGTCCTCTCCAAAAACCGGTTGGTCCCCTGGTTGCTTACTTAGAAGAAAATGCATGCTTTTTGCACAGTTAGGTAAAAAAAAAACTATTAAAAGCAAATTATTTTGAATGGTTGTATGAAACATTCTCCGACAACAATTGCTCGCAATTAGTTTCATGCACAAACAGAATGTCTAACTTGAGCCCTGGAGACATTGGCCCAACACTCTACCCAACCCTTAGCCCACCTACAACCTCAATGCAACGGTGACCCTAACCTGATATCCTTGACGCCATAAACATGAAAAAGTCCGGAGCATTTGTTATCGAAAACACAAATCGGAATACCAAACACATACGGTTTATCAAAAGGTAATTGGAGTTTCGAAAAGAGCCATTTCAAGCGGAAAGACCGTCGCAGGATGCCCTCACCTCTGCACGTGATATCGGCAGCAGGTACGCTCCAGGTCCCGTTAGCCAGACAGGTAACACTGTCAACAGTTCCTTCAGCCTGGTAGCCAATCTTGCAGTCGTAGGTGCACACCTGTTCGAATTTGGGGATCTCCAAGCAGATGCCGGCCGGATGGATACGCTTAGGGTTGTCGACGTAGAGTACTGGGCAAGATACCTCTGTGTTATTGGAGTAAAGGTGATATTTTAGAGTTATATTAATAATGTTACGTTGTGGCGTTTGATTGCAAAGACATAGAATTATACAATTTTATAAAATGGCACCTGAATGATGTCACAATGCGATAGATCCGTTCATAAGTCAAGTTGAGATGGTAATATATTTATGTATCTTTGTGCCAAATTTGATGGAATTTGATTTTACCAGTTTTCATAATCTATCAGTGACACAAAAGATGAAGAAATTTCTGTATACAGCGGAGAATAAAATGCATATATATATCTTATATGATTAGGTTCTCTCATCTCCTTTAACACTCTTTCCATTCGTTCTAGTACTTTTTATCATTCAAATTCTTCTCAAAATTTCGTGATCTCACAGAACCCATTGTCAATTTCGTATTTGGTTATTTATTTTCGAAGTTTCTCAATCAGTTTTCACTTTGTGGAAGTGTCTTGGTATTGTGTTTTATTCACTTGACTCGCAATCCAATTGTTGAGGGTTTGAATTCAAGACAAGAACTAACGTTTTTTAACAGAACGTTAATCTAGACTTGCCACTCTCCACCCAGGTGTAAATAAGTACCTGGTAATTGCTGACGTAATACCACAGGAAGAGTTTCAATACTACCCAGTTATCATTATTAGTTTACTCAATGGCTCGTACAAATGTCCATTCATTTGGGTTAATAACAATCTATATCCAACATCCTCTTCTACAACTTACAAGCGTACGATTTCATGAATCAGTTTACTTTTGCACTCAATATTGTCAAAGAGCATATAAATTCGCCACATGTTAGTTGAAGATTTAAAGTAGAATGAACTCTGAAGAATTGGATGGATTTTTTGATATTATGTGTTTTATCAACTTGAATGCCAAATGACTAGATTCACTTTAACGTTTGCATAAAATGTTAACGTTCCAGGATTATTTGAAGGAAACTGAGAAGACAATGATTACGTGAATAAAACTCTGAGAATAATGATGAAATTGAATAAAATTGGTGTTTTAATTAATGAAAAACACCAAAATTACCTCTCGAAAAAAATGTGATTTAAAAAAAAAATCATTATGATTATTTGTTTTAAATGTAAGTATTATTTACTTAATAAATGAGGGGAAAAAATAAAAACAAAACAAAACAAAAGAATTGTTAAAATGTCTTTACTCTTGCAAGGATCTTGTTCATCATCCTCAATGGACCACTGGGCACTTATTTCACTACCCCTCTGGCATGTGACGTTGGTAACCGCACCCCGCTTGAATTCATACCCCGGTTCGCACCGCAGTTCACACACGCTACCGATGCTGCGGTCAGGGCTACTGTAGATACGATGCGCGTGGTTTAGGTCAGGCAGTATACCGCATGTAATCTCTGAGGGTAGATAGGAGATACACAAAGAGCAAAGGTAATGCGTTATTCAGTGGCGTAGTTTCTAAGGGCACGTGCCCCCAATCGAATGACGAAGAAACTACTGAAAAGGAAAATATGAAATTAGAGCCAAGGAATGAGAGAAATAGGTTGAGAATTAAAAAAGAAGTTGATATAAATAGTATAACTATTATATCGGATTACTGGCGCTTGCGCTAATTTCCATTGGTTTGATTAGCGTCGGTAATAGGGACATTTAGATTCTGCACGACGAGAACGTGGACTGCCATTTTAAGGCAATGTGACGTCCTTTTAAGGCACTGGCAGTGACGTCACATTGCT
The DNA here is from genome assembly GCA_035222895.1 of Strongylocentrotus droebachiensis. Taxonomy (NCBI): domain Eukaryota; kingdom Metazoa; phylum Echinodermata; class Echinoidea; order Camarodonta; family Strongylocentrotidae; genus Strongylocentrotus; species Strongylocentrotus droebachiensis. The sequence continues at coordinate 23,405 of JAVYIG010004303.1, read as the reverse complement.
TTAAAAGGGCAGTCCACGTTCTCGTCGTGCAGAATCTAAAAGTCCATAATGACGCATCATGTGCAACGGGCATTCTTCATTTCTGAATTGGCAACGAGGATATTTATAATCTCCATCTATCCACATCTTTGACCAGCATGATTTACTGTAAGAGCCCCACGTATACGATTTTCAGGATCTTCATCAAGCAGGACGTATAACAGGGAATAACGTAAAACATTCTCGAACAAAAAAAAAAATGTCTGAACCATTAAAAGTTGTGACAAGACACTGAATTTTACCGACATCATTTATGAAAGCATGTTTATTTTTCTTCACATCTGCAAATGCCTTTTCTCTTTATTAACCTAGACCGGTATTTTTATGCCCGGGTCGAGATCCTCATTGTTTCATCGTTTTTATTTGTGTTTTTGTGTGTTTTTCTTATCAGTTTTCTTTCTAAATCAATCTACCAAAATAATGATAATGGTTACATACTTTCGCACTGGAGTGGGTTTCCCGACCATTGTTTTGTATCTAAGCACGTGATAGTTTCTTGGCCTGCCATTGGTCGGTATTCATCTCGACACTGGAATTGGCAGGTAGAACCGAAGGTTGTATCGCACTCATCCATTATCACACTGTTTATGTCTACGTTATTCAGATCTGGACATCGGATTACTAGGACAAAAACAAACAAGAAATAAAGATAGATACTAAATCAATTAATTAACAAACAAATAACAAATAAATAAATAACAAATGAATGAAGCTTGTTTCGCATTCCTCAATGATCATATCATTTATACCAAATATAGGATTATTCATATCTGGACACCAGATTACTAAACACAATTAATTAATTAATTTATATATGTGAATACAAACAACAACAAAAAAGCGCCTTGTGCATGATGCGTCCAAGATAATTCCATGGTATTGTTATAATTAAAGTAAACATATAAATAAATAAAATGAATACATAAAATAATAAATGACTGAATGACTGACTGACTGACTAAATGAATGAATGAATAAATAAACAAACAAACTAATGAATTAACAAAAAACAAACAAATCAATGAATAAACAAGCAAATCAACAAATAAACAAACAAACAGACAAATGAATAAAACGATGATTTTTCTTTTTAATATGAAAATAGATGAGGGCGTAAACTAAGCCATTTAATGTTATTTCCATTTTTCACTAGGTGCGTTTGAGTAACACTTTTAGAAATCCCCTAAAACACAGTAACACACCCGAAATCCCATTTTAACACACTAAGCAACAATATATCATCCTAAAAGTTAAGTGAAAGTTTTTTGTTCTCAAAACGATAACGTATCTTTAACGTAGAAAACTAATAACATGTTGTCACGGTCGATCACAATGGAAGCGGTAGACTCATACAAACAAAGTGGCATAGGGGAGGAGGGGTTTGGGGATGGTGAGATTCTTTTATTTTGGCTGAAATACTGCAAAAACAACTTCTGCACAACAATTACGAGTTCAGCTATATGAAAAAAGGACGATTCTCTCTTTGTCTCTACAATCTAGCAGGCAGGATGTTGACGCATCGAGCAAACATCAGGCTTTGGAGATTAAGGGTCGGCTCTGGAGATTGGTTTTAACGGAGAAAAATTTCTGAGAAGTTAGAGAAAGACCCGATATTGTTTTAAATATGTTGTGAAATTTAATCTTTCCTGATGTGTGGTTTCACATGCGCTGTAAACAATGCTAGAGGAAATTATGATTTCTAGAGGAAATTACATCACACGAGGGTTATTATATGACAGATTTACTTGGGGGCACTTATATGTTCAAATCAGTGATATGTTGGTCAATTTGTAGTTCAAGTTGATCAAGATTAGGCAATATATTTCCATATCGGGCATACAATTGCCCCGCCCCCCCCCCCCCACTCAGTGTTATTTAGGGTACGCATATGCTTGTTCCCTCTTTTTGAAAGCACCCCCAATCTGAGGACTGCCAACATTTCCGAACCCCCCTTTCGCGGGCTTTTCGCGGGCTTTTCCTGCTTTGGAGACCCCCTAAATCATGAAAACTGCTCAATGTACCCCCCCTAAATTCGGAATAATTTCTCAGGAGTCCAAAGAGATGAGAGAAAAAAAGAAAAAACACCCCCTTTTTAAAGAAATCTCCGGGTGAAAAGTTAATACACCCCTTTTTTTTTACAATTCTCGGGCCGGACTTTGTCGCACGAAAAGTACCCCTTTACCGGACATTTTGGTAACACGCATGGGGTCCGTCCGTTCTTGGAGTGGGGGGGGGGGGGAATTGCCCACCAAGATTTGATCGTACATTAGCCTTCAAAAATGTTCTACCAGATGTGTTAACCGTGTACATAAAAGTGAATGAAGCTACATTGGGTGAAAACAAAGAAATATCCAGCTTAGGGTTGATAAAAAAAGAATCTTAATACAAAAATATATATAATACAAACGAAAACAAACAAACAAAAACAAGGAAAATCTCGAAAATAGAGAGGGGGGGGGGGGGGGGGCTAAATCAGCGTAGCGGCGAGGTGTTTTGTGTGTGTGGCTATTTTGAACCCCCGTAAGGGATGTTTTCCTGGCATCTACTAAGACAATGAAGACCTTAAAAAACAGTGCATGATAACATCTTTTTAAGTCAAATAATAGTTTGATACACAGTTATATCAAGAGTTATCATGTGTTGCGGATATTGTGTGGGTCTGGACTCATGGTGACGTTTTCTATGCACATCACATTTTCACTTGGCAAAGGGGGGGGGGGGTTTAAACCCACTAACCCCGCCCCTGCCAATACTAGTTGAGTCACTTTTGTTGTACGACTACGTTACATGGGACGGAATATGAAGCCTAGATTATTCATGTACAGCAAAATACAACCACAAAAATAATACCTCAATGATACAAACATACTAAAAAACAAATTTTCCAGCAAAAATATAAAAAAAATACAAAAACAAAAAAACAACAAACGAACAATCAAACAAAGAGGGACCACTTACATTGGCAGGTGCCTCCATCTTCACCCGGGTTTCCCTCGTATCCAACTAGGCAATGGCATTCCGATTGACTGAGACTCCTCACAGATGAAGTCGTAGAATGGGTAGGGCAGGGTGCACAAGGCCCGTCCCCATAAGCCGTCTTGTAAGTTCCCATTAGGCACTCTGCAAAATGATTCGATCGACAAAAAGATTGATTGATTGATTATTGATTGATTGAATGGTTGGTGGATTTATGTCCACGGATATCAATTTTGACTACTAGTATTCGATTAACTTATTGATCTGTTCATTTAGTAAATGATTCAACTGATGCACTGGCAGTCGGATAAACGACTCCTCTTAGATGTAGTTATAGAAGTGGGGGTATGGGCAAGGGGTAAAAGGCCCGTCCCCATACTTAGTTTTGTAAGTCACAATTTTGACACACAACTCTGCAAGATGATTCGATTGAAAAATGATTGACTAATCACTAATGAAATGTTTCATAGAGTAAATTCAATTAATCAATTGAAATTTTTGTTTGAATAATTTTTTGCTAATTAATCAATTGATGCGATGCCAGTCCAATCTAGTATGACTACTGTAGATGAGGTAGGCGGTCAGGGTGTATAAGGCCCGTCCCCATAATTCGTCATGTAGGTCCTGATTTGAAACTGTAAGGTTATTTGATTGATAAAAGGGTTGAATGATAAACTGACTGATTGATTATGCACGTTGCACAAGATGTGTCAAGTTACGAACGTGATGCTGCTTCAACGACTTGTGTGGACTTGTTGCATCATATGAGAGTTTTGTCGTAAAGAAAGTATAAATACATAATATGCTAACATTTCTTTGAATTAATGGCGTATGGGATATTATGCTGTAAAGGACAAGATCAGCGCAGATAATAGTCCAGGTCATTATACTTTTCGATTTCATGATACTTCAGATAGTCCTGTCGAAAATGATAAAATGCTTAGATCATATGGCATGTATATTGGCGATGGTTCAGTGGTAGAATAACCTAATGATCTCATAACCGGGAGGTCCCCGGTTCGCGAAACCAAGTCGATGCGCCCATTCCCTTTGATAAGGCATTACTCCTCATGACCGAGTTCCTCGGAGACGACACAAAGCCATCGGCCCCCTGGTTGCCTACAAACAAGCACACACACGCTTTCTTAGCAATGATGTCAAAGAAAAAAAAACGTACAAATTACTACATGTACCTTGGCATGAAACTCCGTCTCCTGTAAAGCCACCTTCGCATACACATTTGATCGACCCGCTACGGGTAGCGCATGCGCAGAGTGCACGGTTGTCACACAAAGTGTCACACTGATCGTCACGCAAGATGTCGAAATACGCGTTGAAATCCTTGATGTCTGTTGAGAAAAGTGGACCAAAGAAAACCAACAAACATATACACAAAAAGTCAGTTAGCGTTGTGTCGTTATTATAATATCGGGAGAAACTGTGATAACCTATTGCTTTCCTCTTGATAAGTGAAAATGGAGCTAATCGAATTCAATTTGAACACAGATATAACTCTTATTACAGCTGGATTGGTAGCCTCCCCCCCCCCTCCGCGTATGCATGTTCCCTCTTTTTGAAAGCACCCCCTATCTCCGGTGTGAAAGTCAATGGCGGGCCGGACTTTGTCGCGCGAAAAAGTACCCCTTTACCGGAGGTTTTGGGAACACGCAGTGGGGGGGGGGGGGGTATAGATGGATGGTTGAATGTTCGACCCAGTGTTCGAATCGTGCTTGATTGTTCCGCGTTAATTTCCTACACTAAAACCGAATTCCCAACTTCAAGCCAGGACCCAACACTATACCTAATCCTAACCCTAGCATAACCTGAAACCCATGTTGACCCCTTTCCTAACCCTATACTGACAAAAATGATGCATGGCAGCAAAAATGTTGTTACCAGAGCTAACTTCAGTTGAATTAAGCCTGGTTATTAATCACTTCTGGTAAATCTTTAAAGTTTGACAAAGCTCTTAGAAAGTAATATAACAATGGAGTGTTATAAAGATATACAGTATAATATAGTACAATTCTGTTAAAGGAGAAAAGTAATTTGTCAATTTAGGAGAAAATCATTGAAGAACCATCCACCCCCCCCCCCCCGGGGGTGGGGGGATACTCAGATTTGGTTTGGACGGGGGTGTGCCGCTCAAGCATCGAAACCCCTACCCATTATTAGGGGTCATTTGGGGTCATTTTTCTCGAAAAAAAACACGTTTTTTCACAATTTCCGGGTGTTTTTCGGGTGATTGCATGGCAAACACCCGAAAATTTAGCAATTTTTTGGAAATTTTGAAAAAACGGACCCATTTTTAATGGTATTTTTGTTAAAAGTTGGACCCATGTTTAGGGATTTTTTGTGAAAAAGTGACCCACTAGAGCGGTACACCCCCGTATGTCCTAATATGTGAGTACCTCCCCCCCCCCCCGGAACCATCCCCTGAAAAATTTGCTCTTCAAATTGCCTATAACATGCCCGATATAACAAGAAATAGCTGGTATGTTCGGATCAAACTTTCATGCCACATGCTTGTGTAATCCCATATACATATTTCTGTTTGCAGTGCTTGTGACTTACAGCCAGGATGAGTGAGCTTCATATAATTTTGAAGATTTTAAAACCTCACAGTATACACCAGTTCTTAAGAACTTAATAATCAATCTTTTCCCAATGGCTTCCAGGCAATTTCTTGCACTATGTTATCACATGACCAGAACTCAACTTTTGATCTTTAATCTGGTCCTTGTTTACAAATGCATTCTTACCGTCTTTCACAACAGTTGCGAGGTTCCGGACGTCACCAAAATCGGCTAGAATGTACACGTACTCATCCACACTGGTTGCTATATCGTTGAGCTCAATAAGGTTGATATTGCCGATGCCGATTGCGAAGATGTGAACGCCCTCATTTTTTAGATTTTGCGCGTTTGCGTGAGGAGGGCCCCCATCGTTGGATGCACCATCAGTTAGAAGCATCACAACTCTAGAAGAAAATAAATGATTTACAATAATAATTCGTATTAAGTAATAAATGATAAAAAGTGAATATAATGAATAGATCCAATTTCCTAAAATAAATAGTCAATAATAATACTGATTAGTAAATATTACATAACAAATGGGGGTAAATTAAAAAAATGACGGATGAGGACAGAGAGACGGGCATCTTAAAGAAGAGACATGAGAATGTGCACATAAGTGACATATCACAGCGGGGGCATGCACACAAAAAGTGAATTAGAGAGAGAGAGGGGGGGGGGGAGAGAAAGGAAAATGAAAGAAAGAACGGGAGAAGAAGAAAAGGAGATTGATGTGGAGAGGGAGGATGGAGAGAGAGAGACATGAAAAAGACAGATGAGAGAGATAGACAAGAGAAAGAGGAAGAAGGGGAGACCCGAATCCCAAGCAAAGATATAACGTGCTAGTGGCGTTCTCAAAACGTCCCACAAAAACGTTCAAAAATCGATATTCCTTGTTTTTTCTCCACAATGAGATATATATTTATTTGAGATATCAGAGCTTGAAGTCTGTAACCGTTTATTAAGGTTAAAGCCCAAACGATATCCAGTATTATACAAGATCCGTGAAAGTGTAAAAGGGCCATTATGGTTTAATGATCACATCTCCCCTTAATATCAGGGGCGTCAATCCGTACCGAGGAGTGGGGGGGGGGGGGGGGATGATCGGAGCTTAAGAGGAGTTTCGCATTTAAATATTGACTTTACTTAGGATTAGGGCGCAGAATTCATAATCCTTTAGGAACTATACTGTCTCTACCTTCTCTTCTATTCAGGGCCGTAGCCAGAGTTTGATGTTTTTTTTTTTTTTTTTTTTTTTGGGGGGGGGGGGGGGGCACGTGCCATTAAATTATTAGAGAAAGACGACGATTCGTTGAACCGTTTTCGACTCTTAATAAGCCCTAATTGTCTGAATTTTGTTTCCCCCTTTAGCGCGAAGCGCGGAAGCTTTGACGTTTCCTTAAAATATTAGAGAAAGCAGACGATTCGTTGTGCCGTTTTCGACTCTTACTTCTTGTCTGAATTCAGTTTCCCCCTCCCTGCGCGAAGCGCGAAAAGCTTAGACGTTTGATTTTAATATTATAGAAAGAAGATTTGTAGCACTGTTTTCGACTCTTTATCTGTATTCAGTCTCCCCCTCTCGCGCGTAGCGCGGAAGCTTTGACGTTTCCTTAAATTATTAGAGAAAGTAGACGATTCATTGTACCGTTTTCGACTCTTAATAAGCCCTATTTATCTGAATTCAATTTCCCCCTCTCGCGCGAAGCGCGGAAGCTTTGACGTTTCCTTAAATTATTAGAGAAAGTAGAAGATTCATTGTACCGTTTTCGACTCTTAATCCTTGTCTGAATTCAGATTTTCCTCTCTCGCGCGAAGCGCGGAAGCTTCGACGTCTCCTTAAATTATTAGAGAAAGCAGACGATTCGTTGTACCGTTCGCGACTCTTAATAAGCCCTATTTATCTGAATTTAATTTCCCTCTCTCGCGCGAAGCGCGGAAGCTTAGACGTTTCCTTAAATTATTAGAGAAAGTAGACGATTCATTGTACCGTTTTCGACTCTTAATCAGCCTTATTTATCTGAATTCAATTTCCCCCACTCGCGCGAAGCGCGGAAGCTTTGACGTTTCATTAAATTATGAGAAAAAGCAGACGGTTCGGTGTACTGTTCTCGACTCTTAATCCTAATTTGTCTCAATGAAGTTTCCCCCTCCCGCGCAAAGCGCGGAAGTTTTGACGTTTCATTAAATTATTAGAGAAAGACGACGATTCGTTGAACCGTTTTCGACTCTTAATAAGCCCTAATTGTCTGAATTTTGTTTCCCCCTTTAGCGCGAAGCGCGGAAGCTTTGACATTTCCTTAAAATATTAGAGAAAGCAGACGATTCGTTGTGCCGTTTTCGACTCTTACTTCTTGTCTGAATTCAGTTTCCCCCCCCCCCCCCCCGCGCGAAGCGCGAAAAGCTTAGACGTTTGATTTTAATATTATAGAAAGAAGATTTGTAGCACTGTTTTCGACTCTTAATAAGCCCTATTTATCTGAATTCAATTTCCCCCTCTCGCGCGAAGCGCGGAAGCTTTGACGTTTCCTTAAATTATTAGAGAAAGTAGACGATTCATTGTACCGTTTTCGACTCTTAATCCTTATCTGAATTCAGATTTTCCTCTCTCGCGCGAAGCGCGGAAGCTTCGACGTCTCCTTAAATTATTAGAGAAAGCAGACGATTCGTTGTACCGTTCGCGACTCTTAATAAGCCCTATTTATCTGAATTCAATTTCCCCCTCTCGCGCGAAGCGCGGAAGCTTAGACGTTTCCTTAAATTATTAGAGAAAGTAGACGATTCATTGTACCGTTTTCGACTCTTAATCAGCCTTATTTATCTGAATTCAATTTCCCCCACTCGCGCGAAGCGCGGAAGCTTTGACATTTTCTTAAATTATTAGAGAAAGCAGACGATTCGTTGTACCGTTCGCGACACTTAATCCTTGTCTGAATTCAGTTTTCCCCCTCTCGCGCGAAGCGCGGAAGCTTACGTCTGGGCTATAAAAATACCTTGCAAAATAACGAAAAATTATTCTGAAGTTTATGAAGTGCTTGTTTGCGCACGTCGCGCAACTACTCTTGATGATCGTGACATACTGTATACGTGTAGGCTTTACAGTTATACATACATACAAATAATAACTCATTTCTCATGCATTATGCTGAAATTGAAACAATCACATTTTTTTCTTCTTCTTCTTCTTCCTTTTTTTTTCTCTCTTTTTTTTTGTAATCTCAGGGGGGGGGTATTTGTACAGGCCACCCCCCCCCCCTCCTTCACGCGAGGGGGGGGGGTGCATCCCCCCCATCCTCCCCGGGATTTACGCCCCTGCCCCTTATATCAAACAGTATAAACAGTGTTATAAATATTGTAGCCTTGTAGGAGATCCACCGTACCTTTGTGCACCTGGGCGCCCATTGCTGAGAACATCACCAGCAACCTCTAGTGCTCCTGCCGTACACGTCCCACCAGCATGGTACTCCACACTGTTTAAATCGTTATCAAACGTGCACTTGTTCTTATCTTCAGGCGAACTGATGTAGTCAACCCAAATCGGGATTTCACCGCAGCTCGAATACGAGATGACCGCGACGCGCGTCGTGCTAGCAGACACGCTAATGATCGTCGATGCGAATTTAATGAACTCGACGGATATATAAAGTCGCTTGCAGCGACGCTTCCAGACGAGTCGAGTATGAAGACGAGCTCGCTCACGGGTCGGGTGTCGAACAACTCCTTCAGCTTGTCTTTGAATCTTCCACCCTCGTCGCTAACCTCTTGTGCATTTGCTCGTATTGTACCCCTTTCTAAGTGGAAAAAAAGGAGCAGCATGAGAGTCGATTTCAGCATCTTGTCATTTGTTGTTGACTCTGTTTAAGTGTGAATTACAAATATTCTTTGTCAAAATACAATTTCATTCCTATCTTTCTAGAAATACCCAACAACAATGTTCCCGTCCATAAACAGGGTCAGTTTTGAGGCATTCCTAAAAGCGATTCATAAACAAGTCCAGAGTCAAACTGCACTAGTTTTTCACAGTTTGTTGTGGTTGTTCAGCGACGTATAGCGCCTACAATATTGTGTGGAGCACTGCAGCAGTTTGGCATTGTATCCAAGTGATTTCACACATGCACCCACAAACAAAGGATTGTAAATGGATTTTGGTCTCTACGAAAGGAGATCCTCGGGAGTTGTGAGCAATATTTTGAATCCTGAGCGATAAATACTCATATTCCTCTCGTCAACATCGTCATCTTTCGCAATGCTTGACACAGCCTATAAAGTAGACTTGTACATGGGAGTCGCCGTAAACTTTTGTTTATGAATATTCATAACGGGAATGTTAAACTGTGATTGGCCAGTAGTTACGTACATGTACATGGCTCCTGTCAAGCCTGTCTGATAGTCTGCAGGCACAGACTCTAATTAAGGCTCGGAGTCTATGGCTGAAGCAGGAGAAGTACAGAGCCTATGCAGTATAACACTGTTCAGCACAAACTGCAAACTACACGTATACTCGGTAGGCTTTGGGTCATGAATATTCATGGTGAATGCTGTGCTATGATTGGTTAGTAGTGAAAGTTTGCTCTGTCGACTACACTCCACCAATGGGGGTGGAGAACTGATGATGGACGGGAATATGAGAGTGAAAATCACTTCGACTTTCAGGGGTAAACCTCAATTTTCACCCCAGATTCAATATTAGATCCATGTTATTCGAAGGACGGATATTTGAGGGTAAATGACCTTACAGGAAAATTTCACACCATTATTCTGTAACTCTTTTAAACAAATATTTTGGACAGTAGAGATGGCATTGCAGTGTCGATGGTGAGGCAGAGGGGGAGGGAGGGGGGGGGGTAATATCCTGCCTTCTGCTGATGTTTTGAGTTTCATGAACAGTTCGCATAACTGAGATAGGAGCGCACTTGGAGTGGACAATGTAAATTCAATGTTATATTCATTTGGTTAAAAGAAATAGATAAAAGTCTATTCAATCTGGATCTGAATCTGAATCTGAATGTCTAATATTCCTCTGTGATTTAAGATATCAAGAGGCTTGTTTCTACCTAGAAGTCTAAGGCTCAGAGGTATGGGGAGCTTACAGCTTGGAGGTCTACTGGGAGCAAACTGTCAACTCCTATACCCGACTCATCCATGATATTAAGAGTCTACTCTTTCACTGTATTCAACCTGCAATGAAATGAGCACAGAGCTTCCGGGGTCTTCACCCCCCCCCCCCCCAAGACTACATATGCCCCGCTCATTTAGAAGGGGGGGGGGTGAGAGGAAAGGGGGAAGACAGGAAGGAGGAGGCGACATCGAAAGATGACAGGAAAGCGAATTTTTTGTCAACTGTTATTTCACAATATCCCGATCTGTACACGCCATTGTTTGGCGTATCAAGGTTCCTGCTAATACATCAGCCCCTGAGAATCGTGAGCTTTTAAACTCCCGGGGAAAATACCGGGGATTTCCCTTTCAATCCACCCCTTTCAAGTTTCTTATTTCCCCCAAATCCCACCAAAAATCATGTTTTTTGTGATAAAAAATCTCCACACCACCACCTTCCCTCACTCTGTATTTACTAACTGAAGTTCGTCTATTGAGTGATGGACGAAATTATAACAAATTAGAATGTATTTTCATACATAGTAAGTTTGATTCTATCTTTCTCTTCGCTACCACAACTAAATAACGTCCAGAGCTTGATTTTCACATTAAACTGAAAAATCATAAGGTCGTATTCCACTCCCGTGTTTCACCCTCATCCACTTTGGGAGTCATTCCAGTAGACCCAAGGCCCACGAGACCAACAAACCAAAGATATACATACGGGGGAAATGGCGGCCTTTTCGGCAATCGTTCTTGTGAACACTCGAAGGAGGTGTCAGGAGGCCCGCGAGTCCGACATTGCCGGCATTGTGTGGTATAGCCACCTACTTATCAATCTCACACCCCTTTTCTGTTGGTGTTACTTTAAAGGTAATACAAAGTTTTGGGAAATTTTGAAAATTAGGTGGATAGTGAATCTTTACAATTTTAATATTTTTGGATGCCCCTGTGGATGTATTATAAGCCCTAAACAAATTAACCCCTAAAACACTTCTGTTTTTGAGAAAAATTGATTATAAAAATTCACCGGTGCTCCCGGTAAATTTTGATTAATTTCAAACAGCGCCTACGGCCGTACATTGGTAGCTGCGACCATGAAAATCTCAGAATACGTAGTTGTGATATATAATTTCCAAACGGGAATAACTAATCGGTCGATTTTAGTCAAGAAACATTGTTTCATAGTTAAATTGATATCTTGACCTTGAGAGGGAGCTCTACAACTTAAAGAGTTTATTATTTATAATTTCATAACTTTAGACTCGATTTCAACTTGGACAACGATCAATGAATATTGTAGGAACGCATATGCTTCCAATATGTTAATTTGAACCAAATTCATGACCCCATACCAAAACTTTGTAATACCTTTAAGATTAAAGAGGAACATACATTTGCCAACAAATAAAAAAAAACAAATAGGGACTGGGCAGGGAATTTTTTATTTCTAACTTCAATCATCATTACTTATCTAAATGACAATGGCTACGGCATCCGCAGTAGATAAAGGCGATAAACAAAATACGTTCATGCCATATAAGGTAACGACACGTGAATAAGGAAATTGAGTTTTACAGAGTTCATCCTTCCGACACAAGTTAGATCAGTTCTTAATTGATGGTAATTCATTATGTTTGGCGGGCATGATAAGAGAAAGCGGAATAAACCATCATGACGGAGACGAATTGGCTGGCTGGAATGCTCCCCAGGGAGAGTGGAGATTGTGCACATAGTGTGTGCGGACAGGCACTGAATCCAATGACCGGGGTAATATTATATATGTAAAGCTCTTAGAGACATGGCTATATATAATAAAGCGGAATATTTGTATTATTATAGACAACTTGTAGATTAGCTATCGTCTTTTAATACAATATCTAGTCAAATTAAGTGCCCCATGCGTTTTCAATCTTTAAAAAAAATGACTTGAGAGTGTAAAAGTCATCTGGTAAAATTGTGTAATTTGGGGTTTTAATGAAGAAAGAAAGAATAAAAATCTGAATCCGAATTGATTTGATTTATTTATTTTTTATTTATTTTTTATTTATTTATTTATTTATTTTTTTTTAATTTTTTTTTGGGGGGGGGGGGGGAGGCTTGCAAGTAATGACATTTAAATTGCAAAATAGTGAAAGTTGAAGGGGTGGATGCAAGGGAAAAAATTAGGGAAAGAAGGCAAACTTCATGTCACGAAAATAACGTAGTTTAATACTCTGCACAGTGAAGTGGCTGGTGGGAACAACCCCCCCCCCCTCCTTCGTCGGTGCCACCACTTTGGTTTTGATACTCCACATGGGCTTTACAAGATAATAAAAGGGGAAATCCGTCTGACAGTCTGTTATAACACTTTTAGATTCACAATATCGATCGAGATAAAAAGCAGAGACATCAGCTAATCACCAAATTTCTTTTCCTCTTTTTTTATTTATTTGGCTTTAAATTTATTCAGCTATCTTGTGAACAATCAAAGTGTATTATACTTGTATAGTAATACTTGAAAAACATTGATTACCTTTAAATATATCCAATGTAAATATGTAAAAACTTTGGTATATATCCCGCGTAGTAGGCTATATCAGATAATATACATGTACATTTTTCGTCCTTGCTTATGATCTTTAAAATCGATTTTAAATCTCTTGTTGATTCATTATTATGATTTTTGTTGTTGTGCAATGCCTGAAAATCTCACGACTATCAAGCATCTGATTTACAAACCAAAAACTGTCGACACAAACAATAAGCTATTAAAAATGTGCAACGGTATTTCTTGAATAATCCGCTTTTTATGAGGATACCAATTAATTTGTATACTATATACATATACATGTATTGTATTGTATTTATTAAACTTCATTGATGTACATCAATATTCTGTTTATAAACATATAATCACTTTACAATGTAATATAACAAATCAATATTCTGTTTGGAAACATATATGTCCTATAAGTCAATTTACAATGCAATGTAACATATCAATATTCTGTAAACATTATATACCGTATAATCAATTTACAATGCAGTGTTTATAGCAAAACAGAAGGAAAATTATATCCAGCAAAAACATTTGTGTATTTATTTCTCTATTTTGGTTTGTTGCTGTTATCTCCTTTTATTGATGATTATTATTGAAAAGTATTGTTACCAAACAGGGCCTCATGGAAGACCACCAAAACTAGTGAATGTGCCACCCTGTATAAATATCAGAAATAAATAAATAATGAATATTTTATTTTATTTATTTATTTTTTTTATTTTTTTATTTTTTTTTATTTTTGGGTGGGAGGGCAATTCTTCGTCTATCTTTCAGCGTTCATCAATCATGGGCTTGTACGATTTTCTTTAAAGGGATCCGGTAACTTTGTCTCAGATTCTGAAACAAAATCCTGAATTTAGCTCATGCTGCAATGATACTTATAAACCTTTAGGTCTTTAAGGAATCCCATGACTTTTACAAGCCGATCGCCTGTCTGATTATCAAGATATTTATGATTGGAAATCGAAACCAAATATTGCGTTTTCCAAGGTTTTCATAACACTACAGTCTATTGGGCAAACGAGTATGGTAAAACCGGTCACTCAAAGATTTTTACTTTTTTTGAGGCACTTCTTGATCATTTTGAAGAGCCTTTTTCTTTCAGGGCTTCAATATTACACCATATCACAGATACTGATAACACGTAGAGCCGTGCATCTCAGCTTTATCATTGCTAAACGATACCTTTAAAGCTGACTCAACTTGTTTGAAGCTTTGCAGTTACATGTATTAGTATTATGGCAAGTCCAAGCTATTTTGTCCCATACGTCACCGACCTCATCCGATTTTCAGTATATATCTGATGAATGTAACGAGCTGATAGCCCTTTAAGAGTTCGAATCAGGTAAAGGATCTAATAAAATCATAATATTCATGCCAAACTTATGTTCCCAAGTACATTTAATGCAACTCCATAATACTTGGTGAAATATGGGAAATACCATGGGCTTGCACAATAGTTGGCCTATCATTATACCCTTACACAATTTATTTTGAAACAATAATTATACGTGATACATATATTGAAACCTAGATCTAGAGTACGATTACGCTCTTTTGCTCCCCCAAAATTGTGGATTCTTCGAAAACAAAATTATGACGAACAACTGCTACGACTTCAAAACAATGAAGCAGCCAAAACTTTGCACCGGAATCGACTGTCAATAGCTCACAAGATTATTGCCAACTCATCATGATGTCGCACTGCATGGGGGGGGGGGGGGGGGGGAGGCTACAATACCGAGACATATACGACAAGCAACAACAAAAATCCACAAACGAAAACGAAAAACAAACAAAATCAAAAACAAAGAAACAAAAATAAAAAACGCAAAAATAAATGAATCACAAAACAAGCAAACGAACAGATAACGAAAAGAAGCAAAGAAAAAAAAGTTATAATATTTTCAGGCCCATTTTTTTGTAACTAATATATGCATGATTAAAGTTCAAAGGGGCCTGGTTGTGCCCCCCCCCCCCCCCCCGTATCCAAATCTGCCACTGTCTTTGCATCTTTACCAAAAACAGCATGGTGTACACGTCGTTATACAGAGGGAGTTGGATGGGAGTCGTGATATAAATTAAGATAAATTATTAAATCAATGTCATTTACTAAATATTTTAATAATATTTATAACAATTTAATAATAATATTGGATAGTTTTATAGCGCACATATCCATCATCACGCAAGGTGCTCAAGGCGCTCCGATAAGCTATTGATTTCAGCATTCAAGGATTCACCTGGGTGGCGAATGTTAAATTTAGACTAATGCCTTGCCAAAGGATTCGAACCGCGAATCATGTGGTCCGACGAAGTAGCCACTAGACCACGACACCTCTAGATATGATATGATTTCCCACACTTGCACTGCTGTTGTTTAATCCTTGAAAGTTGACCACAATGGAGAATGAATGATATGCAACCCCTCGATTGGACTGACATTAGTCACATGACCATTTAATTAATATAAGTTTATATTCGGGGAAAGGCGATGTCTAAGTATTGTATTTCTACATTTTATTTCGAATATTTTGATGATAAAACAAAGTTTCTACCATGACAAATTGTCAAGAGTCTTTGCTCACTCTCAAAATTCAGAATTAAAGTGGAAAACTGATATAAGGGTAAGAGACGTCACACTACCCTCCAATCCCGCCCAGAAAAAAAGGAGAATCGCCATAACATGAGGTAGGCGTCCCCTGAAAGTGACATATAGGAAAGGAGATAAAATAATATCAAGGAAGGAAGTAATGGGAAATAAAGACAGGATATTTCAACAAACGAAGGAGTAATTACTGGTATCCTGTTGTTAATAGTGAATCAATGTTACTAAAATAGAAGTAGCCTAAAAATTGAACATTTTCATCGGTATTTATCTGGTATCATTGTTTACAATTAGACATCCCTTTCCTCGTTTCATACTTCTGTGTTTCTTTTTCGTATCTCAATTCGAGCCAACATTAGACAAAATCCTGATTATGACCCCGTCGCAATCTCTCTCTGCCGTAGCAGATATACGGGGAAGTAACTGTTACAAGAGCCTCGATATCCAAATAACCAAACACTAAAACTCTTATCATTGACTTGGAGATAATATCTTATTTCATGTTGCTTTTGGTAAAATACAGCTTCTTGGGATATGAAAATGAAAATCCATTGTTCAACGACCTTCCTCACCCTGAACATGACTTTCCTTCCTGCACCCTACGGCAGAAACTTGGCATTAACCCTGACGTGCAGACAGTCGTGTTTGTCAGCTGGCGGAAAAATAGAAGAAGGGGCGACGGATATGACGAAGAGAGAGGAATTTCAGTATAATGTTACAGTTTTGGGGTTCCTGGGAATGAGTGTAGAGCAACGGTGGGAGTGGGGAGGAGGGAGGGGTAGGGAGGGGGAGGGGGAGGTGGGAGGAGAACATTTAACCGTACCCCTTTAAAAAAAAATCAAGTGACATACATTCAGCCAGTACACCAGTCCGAAATCTATCACCTCCCCTTCCCCCTCCTCCCCATCCCCCCATCATTTCGAAGTGGTTACTTTTTTATTTACTTTTCACTGGGGTTTTCCTTGACAAACAAAATCATACCATAAAGGTAGTAAGTGTTTTGAAAGTTGCATGAATTTTTAGGGAGCTAGATACGTATCATACACCTCGTAGGGGCGACATACTTGGCTAGAGTGAATGTAGGTCTGGTTTACTAGGGTGCTTGTGATATATGAGCCGGCTGCCAGAGAACAGTGCAGTGCCACCTGTCGCTGTTTCATTTGTATAATAAGTAGCTTATAATTATTAGGGTCATGCAGGCTTGCTTTTAGATTTAATTGTTTTTGTGTTGTGCTATATCGCCTTTTCGATATCGATGTTAACTTGCATTCTATTACCTGATGTTTTATGTTTACCTTTTTTTGCCAGGGGTGGGGGCCCGAGCACCCCCATGCCCCCACCCTGGATCCGCCACTGATGTGACCAACTGTCAACAATTATCTGACGATACATGAACTAGTTATTGTTTGCACTTGCAAAATACATACCACATAAATGTTATCGTGACATAGTTGCTAGAGAATAAACGAGTAAATGATCACCTTTGTTTCTTTTCCAACAACTTTTAAAGATTTAACGACTCTCTCTCTCTCTCTCTCTTTCTCTATATCGGTATGTTTCTCTCCCTCTTACCCCCTCTCTCCTACCGCCCCCTTCCCTCTTTACTTTCTATTTACCCTACTCTTTTCCTCCGCTTACGATAACTGTTTCCATTATTTTGTAATTTAGAATGTCAAGTGACATATCGTTATTAAGTTAATCAAATTAATTCCGTTTATAACGAAATTTACAATCTCTTCTTCCTCTAGACTGCCACACCTATGCCTCTATATCGCTGTTAATATTTCTCTCCTTTCAATCTCATTCATTTTCATATACATCATCACAAATATATGAATTTTCAATATGCATGGTCTCACATAAAATTATACATATAGGCAACAAAAAAAAAGGGGCCATTTAATGCATTTTATACCACAAAAAAAAATCATACAAGAAATATACATATATATATAAACACTAAACAATGCAGAATGGAAAGTGAACTACCAACAAAAATGAAGAAGAGAAAGAGAGAGAGAGAGAGGGAGAGAGAGAGAAAGAGAGGGGGAGAGAGAAAGTATGAAAGGAAAAAGGAGAGGGAATAGTTGCATTCAGATAGTATCAAGTGGAACATTTAAAGTATGTGGAAACCAAACACCTTGAGAAAACTCCTGGCCACTGAGATTTTCACATGTAAGGTTCAAGGATACAGACATGACTTGCTGCAATAAGTACAATTCTATAAATAGAGCCATATACACGAATAATTTATAAAAGCTTCACAGGCATACGTGCCGTAGTTAAGAACGCATAATTGTCATTACTAAAAACATAACATCATACAAATGTTACCGTCATGCCTTATCATTTTACTGCCTTGTCGCAACGGTTTAATACAGACAAAGAACAACACAAAATTAAAATGTTGATGATTGCATGTGAAAGATGGGCTATTAAAGGAAACCTCACACCAAAGAATAAGTGTAGGTATTCTAAAAAATTAGATGTATTCCTTACGAAAATGTACAAGAGATATATGAATGAAAATATTCTTGGCATGATTGTGATGCCTTTTAGCATGACATGGGCGCAGCCATTTTCTTGAAAATGTGACGTACCAGTTGAAGTTGTACATGTTTCATGCACCAAGCTCCAGTTGGAAAAGGTTTTTAAAATCAATAACAAAACAATTACTTTTCAATGAGGAAAAATCATAGCTGAAAACAATTATTGTAACTAATTCATATAAAAATACTAAAATATAGCAGTTGACCAATCTATTTCATTTATGAGAAACCTTCACCCCAGAAGAGTGCCAACTTGTTTATGCAATTTGCGTTCTGGCGATTGTAGCACAAAGGATCAATAGCAGATGAAAGAATTGCTTGTCACCATACACACCTGGGAAGGAAGAAGCATCCATAAATTTGAATACATTTACTTGATAAACGACTTTACATAGTACGTCACGTTATCAAGAAACTGGCGATGCCCATGTTGTGCCGAGAAACTGTGCAGTTATTCATTCTTGCTTTATGCCTCTCTCATACACTTTGGTGGGAAATCTTGTAGATTAATGGGCAAGAAATTAATAAATCTCTTAGAATAAGTGAAGTTATTTCTGGGGGTGAGGTTTCCTTTAATGCAAGGGTCGTGTACTTTGTAGGCGTCTGGAATAGACACGTGCGCAATATAAATACAGCTATTATTATTATGCCCTCCCTCTCTCCTTGTCTGTCTGTCTCCCCCTCTTTTTGTATAACTAACTCATTAACTGTACATTTATTTTCATTCTCCACTTTCATTCTTCGAAGTCAACATGTACCTCCCGTTGGTATGTATACTTTCATCAGAATTTTTTTTTTGCTTCTTATACAAACTAAACACGCTAAAGCTATGAATGGGGTCCTACGACACAATGTTCCGGTGACAATAGTTTCGATCTGCAGTCAATTTCTAACATATTTTATTCAAATAAATATCTCTTTTTTTTCTCGCAAAAACGGGTATGTACGCATTCTCACGTTTACGAACATAGGATCCTTTTTGAAATATCAATAAGATTAGAGACGGAATGTAAGAATTGAAATTTGCCGTGATTGGTGTATGGAAATAATGTCAAGTCTTAGAAAAGCTTCTTATGGTCGGCCACAGTCGTGTGAAAGTACGATTAGTCCGACAACGCTGAAATTTTGCAGTCAAACATCGGGGTCTTTTATCCAAGGGAAATCCACACACCCTCCATTTTTTTACATTATTGTCATTGTACGAGTTCTCAATACAGGATTTACATTTTTTGAAGGCTAATACCTAATCCGTTTGTAATTTCTTTTAGATATAGTCGCAATTTCGGTTCGTTATTTATACGGTAGCCTTAAAAGACATTGAATAGCCATCACTACTATGGAATACTTTTACTTTTACAGTCTCATCCGACCGCATATACGTAACGAGTGGTCCACGTAGATGACTGTGTAGTCTAAATAGTACTACTATGTACTGAGTGCAACGCACTTTCACTGAATATAGTAGTACTATCTACACAGTGTAATGAACTTTTCTTCTCCCATCAATGAAAGGCGAACTTTCTGTCATCGCGTGATTTACTTTTGACCAATCGCAAAGCAAGATTCTTAGTATGTGGAATATAACAGTCAATATATCTATACTATCACCCCGACCGTAAAGATATGTAATATATCATTTATCATGTGACCTCATTCAGACCAATAGCGAGATTCTTGGTTTGTAAGACATTATCTCCAATCACTTAATACAATTTGAAATTAAACATTCATTACATCATTAATTCAAACAATGATGCATCCGGTATCGTTCATGTCATCCTGTCAGCAGTTTCAACTCGCCACAGATTTTACCAGAGTTCTGACGCTCTCTATGAAATAGGTAATGTTTATTTTTAATTATTAACGTTATCAATATTATTATTATTATCATAACCATCAACATAATCATCATTATTGATATTATTATAATCATTGTTATTATGGGGATTAGCCTCGACAAGACTCTGGCCTTTGCTGGTCCCCCTACATGTTTTTGTTTTTATATCTACATGACCTGTGTTTATTTGTTTATCTTAATATTATTGTTTGTTAATTTTGTGTTACTTTGCATTTTTGTATATGTCTCAACATGTATGTATACTTGTTTTTTATGAACCACATGTGGAAAAAAAACTTGAACTTGAACTTGAAAAAAATATAAGTATATAATTATTATTATAATGATTGTTATCATTATCATTGTCATCATTGTTCTTATCAAATGTTGCTGAAATTGCATGGTATTTCCCTGAGCTTCCGGGGGCTCTGCCCCCTGGACCCCACCAAGGGCCCTAAGGCGGGCCCATAGTTGCTCATCTGACCGTAATTAAATGTCTAAAATCCCTGAACTTCCGGGGGCTCCGCCCCCTGGACCCCACCAGGGCCCTAATGCGGACCCCTGGATGCTCATCTGCTGAGCTTCCTGGAGCTCTGCCCACTGGACCCCACCAAGGGCCCTAAGGCAGCCCCTGGATGCTCATCTGATCGTAATTTAATGCCTAAAAACCTCTTAGATTCTGGGGGCTGCGCCCCCTCTACCCCACTTCAATTAGTGACGTGCATGCCAGTGTCCGGATAAGGTATCAAAATATGCTCATCCGACCGTAATTAAATGCCTAAACCCCTGAGCTTCCGGGGGCTCTGCCAACTGGGCCCTATAAGAGGGCCCTAAGGCCTAAGGCCCTAAGGCGGGCCCCTGGATGCTCATCTGACCGTTATTAAATGCCTAAAACTCCTGAGCTCATGGGGCTACGCCCCTTGACCTCGCCGGGTCTTTTCCCCTGGACCCTACACCAATTTACGTCCCACCTGATCGTTAATACATTAGACCCCCCCCCCACACACACACACACACTTTGAAAAACGTTCTGCGGGGCCTGCATGTAAAATGTAAAAGCG
Organism: Strongylocentrotus droebachiensis; assembly: GCA_035222895.1. Lineage (NCBI taxonomy): Eukaryota > Metazoa > Echinodermata > Echinoidea > Camarodonta > Strongylocentrotidae > Strongylocentrotus > Strongylocentrotus droebachiensis. Next base: position 2,123 of record JAVYIG010004303.1, on the reverse strand, counting down.
GGTATGATGCGGATTTGTTTCTGCTCCCCCCACTGCAACGTTTTTGCTCATTACGCCACTGCTCCATCGTCCCTCGCATTTCGTCCCCCCAGTCATGAAAAGGAATCGCTGCCCCTGGTAGTAGCAGTGTCGATATATATAAAAAAAAGGACCAAGTCTGTGTGACTTTGCTGCTACTCTGTGTTTTACTTTGTGTTTTACTGTCCAAGTGTTTTCCTAATGGTGCTTTCACATAATACACTCCGGGGCCCGTACGTACATTTTGAAAGTTTTCACCCGGTGCCCGCCCGGCTCTTGTACCGTTTCTACGGGCGCCGGGACATTTTTCACCAGCTGTACTGGCGCCGTGGTGCTGAGTTGGCTGCTCCCGATTCTCCAGGCATTTTTTATCTGACCGTTTGTCCGTGAAAAGCCCATGGGGCACCATACGCTGCCGGACGGCCCCTCACGTTTTTTCGGTCAATTCTCAATGGAGGCGCGGATGTCAGAGGACACATAGTTCAGTGGACTGCACGGCACTCAACCTGGCGCATTGAGGATCCCGGCCGGGGGGCGTTATTTTCTTCTGCGGCACATGTTGGGGCTTTTTTTTAAAAGAGGTCTTGATTTAACCCTAACCCTAAACTTTCCCATAGGCTCAACGCGGCCGGGGGACGGGCCCCGGGAGCCATGGGGTGCACCTGTTTCCGATTCAGATTCAGATTAATTTTATAGGTCCACTTGGAAATTCAGATGTTGGCATAACGTTTGTGACTATTTCTTTTGAATAATGATGACACACACACATATATATAATATGTTTAAGAATCTTTTCTTCTGAAAGCTTGGTTTACTGTTTTCGAAAAGTCCGTTATATTTTCAAAGTAAAATTCATTTTCTTCCGTCTCTCCCCATCTCTCCCATCCTTAATCTTTCTCTTTCTCAATCTCTCTCTCTCTCACACACAACAACACACACGCACACACCACCACACACACAAACGCACACACACTCCCTCTCTTGGTTTCATTTGCTCTTTATTTTTCTATGCACCTAGTCATCAATCGAGGTACCTACACATCGAGAATTCTCCGATGTGAGAGTTCTTGCCCAGTCAGTGCACATACTGACATCTCACGACCCCTGAGTAGCAACTGGACACGATCAATCCACGTCACATACGAACAGGGAGTCATCAACGTGTTCGACGATCACGACCGAACCCCGTTCATGACATACACCGATCCTCACCCGCTCACCATTCGTTATGTTTCATTGTGTTGTTACATGGAGAGCGGAGAGTTTGTCGTTCAAGTCTGCGATTCGTATTAGATTAGAAAAAATAAAAAATGAACACATTTATTGGAACGCTCTTACAAAAGTCAAATGACACAATTATTGTAACACTACCGGATCGGGATGGGCTTGCTGCCGCGAAACCCATTTTGGCATAACTTATAGTTAGTCCAAAAGAAAGAAATAAAGAAAAATTAGACAAATTTTTGATCGTTTTGTACTTGCAATTGCTTGTCAGATTTTTTTTAAACTTGAAAATCACCTGAAAATTTGGAAATCTCATTCGAAATCATACCCATCCCCTCCAAGGTAACACTCTGTCTGCCACATGCATCTCAATAGTATTTCTATGATTGGTAAACACAGGACAATTGCCATTACTACCAGAAATATAGGGGATCCTCACGGGAGCATTTTAGGCCCCGTGCTTTTCATGAGCAACATCAATGTGAAAGATTCCAAAAGATGAATAATATTTATACCAAATAAATATCCTTCTGTATACTTGACGATGGTGTGCTTCTATACCAGATATGAATCCTAGATTAATTGAAGAAAAATATTAAAGGGACAGTCCACCCCAGGATTTTCTTTAGCTGACGATATAGACCTAATAATACCATGAAGAATGATACAAGTCTCATTAAAATCCATGATCACATAACGAAGATATATCGACTTTTTTATCGAAAATCAGCCGCCCCCCAAATGCAAATGCGTTACATGGGCATGAAACGATCGCCAAAAAATAACCGATAGTATCGAAATTGTGACGTATGTTGCGAGCTGCCTTCTTATTTCGCAGACATTCACTTTCGCTTTCACTTTCATTCATGATTCGTCGTGTC